>MU006235.1:0-184710 GCA_010093685.1 Ophiobolus disseminans | reverse complement strand
AGTGGAAAATCTTAAAGATAACACTGCCTTAGATAAGTGGGAAGCCTTCACTGCTCTATACCGCAATCAACACTCTAAACAGCTTCTAGCTGGATTTAGGAGAGGTGATGAAGGGCAGTACTTTAGACATAACACTGCTGTACATAGATTGGAGAGGGGGGGTAATGTAAGAGGTTAGACCTCTGCTATCCTTAGTGGAGTCACTTCGGTTCAATAGAAGAGCAGGGAACATCATGGAATGTCCTAGAGTGTCATGGAATGTCACAGAATGTCACAGAATGTCTGGGAACTAGCTAGAGAAAGATATGTTCTTCTAATAGCTGACAAATGCTGATGTAAGTAGAAACTTCCAGAAGCTAGCAGTCTGCTATAAAGTCAGCCTGCTCTCTGGCTCTAGATAGACTCTATCGAATTCATCTCTGTTCAACCTAGCCTTCCTGCTGTCTTCAGCCTGGCCCCTTACAGTTCCCTCGAGGGGTCTCCTCTGCTTATCTTTATCTTCCTTATCCTGAGTCTGCGCTAGCAGTAATCCAGCACATGATCAGTTCTGCCGTCTCTGAGCGCCCTGCTGAAAGGCTAATCACATCTGACACAGCTGTACGTTAAGCTTTAAGAGTACAGCGTCTAGTTAGAAAGGCTTAAGGCCTGCGCCTCGAAAGGCTAAGCAGATATTAGCTGAGATAAACGTTCAACTGTACGCTGCCTTAAAGGCTAGCAGGAACTTAAGCTTAGTGATGTGGTTAATGTAGTGGCGGATTAGGCTCTTAACCTCACAACTGTACGCGCGCTTTAAAGGCGAGAAGCAGCTAATATTAAGCGGCTGCAGTAGGTAGAATAAGTGAGGCGGTATGCAGAGCGTATAGATATTGTTTTCCTTGCAGAGCTCTTAAAACTCAAGAGAATAGTGGCTCCCGTAGCCGTTAAGGACGAGCAGGCGACGTGCACTAACAACGCGAGTCTTTGTATAAGCATTAAAGTGCTTCAGCCACTCTACTCCTAGCTCGTTGTTTGTTTAGCCATTGTCGCTGACTGCGATTGCCTAGTTGCGTAGGATCTCTGCCTCCTTATACTAGGCAGATAGGTGATACTAGCTAGTAAAGATAATGAACAGCAGGATTAACTAGCTAGCAGCGATGATCGCAGCAATCGCCTTCACCTACTCGCGATTGCCTAGCTAGATAGTCTTTAGCCTGCCTCTCCTCTCTAACCCTGTCACAATAAGCTGAGTTGTGATCTTGCCTATTATAAAGCTAGCCTTGTCAAAGTTGAAGACGTTATTATTGTGGATGCTATACTTGGCCTTTGTCTCTTCTACAAGCTCAAACCAGCCCCTAGTTAGAGCTAGATCCTCGCATAGAGCTCGCTGCCTATCGTAGGCTTAATTGAAACACGTCCTGAGACTGTCTGTACGCTTGACAAAGTTAGCTGGCCACTTCTGCCTAACCTAACCAGCGCCGCGCGTAGCTAGTAGTTTATCAGCCATATCAGGTATAGCAGCGTACGTAGGCCCAAATCCACGTGTATCCAACTCGAGTATATATCTGGTAACCACCTCTTCCTCTAGCTGAGAGAGCTTTCTTGAGTTAGGCTAGCAATCGCGTCAGGCAGGCCTGCCAGCGCGTTGGTTGCATAGTGTTGTGCGAGGGACATTAAAAGCCTAAGCAGCAGCTCTTACAGTCTTTATTAGCGCCGATCAAGAGCAGAAATAGAGAGCTGTATATCAGCTTCAGATAGGCGCGGTAGGGGTTGTTGGGGGGGAGGCATAACTAATTTGAGTTCAAAGGTTGATCAAAGTTGGTGGGGTGGGCGACTCGCTTGTGTGGGCGACTCGCTTGCCATCCATGTTAGTTTATAGTTGTTTACAGATGGCCTCACGCAATTGTGTGAACCAAGGAGCATTGAATGGGAATTAGAGCCCTATATTACTGCCTAGTCCAACCTTACCGCACACATAGTACCCAGGTAGCTAAACCTACTACCAAGCACGACTAGGAAGAGGAATTGCATGCCCATAACCAGAGAACATCTCACTGGGATCCATAGCTGCCTTGATCTCCTGAAGCCTCGCAAAGTTGGATCCATATAACATTGCACTCCACTCATCAAGATCGAGGTCTGAGTCTGCGTAGTTGACAAAGCTTCGCAGCGGCCCAGTCACCCGTAAAGAGTCTGTGAAGGGACGCATGAGATTCTGCATGTAAGAAACGCCATCAGTAGGCCAGCTGCCATTTCCCACGCCATCGACCCGGATTAGCCACAAGTTCTTGCCCTGGTGTAGACTCGTGTCACTGTCAGCAGTGCGGAGACTGGTGCCGGCCCACAGGTCGAGGAACCCGGAGTTCGTCAGGTCGGTGCGATTCCGCGAACGATGGCTTTCAAACAGGCTGCTCGCTTGCTTGGCGGATAGCGGATTGTCACTCGTGGCAACCCAAGACTGTATATGCATGAAGCGACCAGCACCTAAAGTGCCTCCGGTTGGCGAATTCATGCCGATGCCTGTAGAGATCACTTCGGACTCCCAAAAAGAAGCCAGAACATTCTTTCTCAGAGTAACGTTAGGCGCGATGGAGCGCAGTGAATCCAACAGCGGTGTCATGGCCCGGTCAAATGCGGCTTCCTGTCCGTAGAAGTATCCCACTGACTGGGCGTTCCCTAACATGAATCGGAGGGACAACTCATCGGGAAGTTGGTTGTCTAGCGCGAACTCCTGGATCCTAAGGAGGGCAGAAGCGACAGTGTCGATAGAGGGGTCAGAGCCGAGCGAAATTGTGTAGTTTAAGGCTCCGTCATGAACGATTGCATGCGTACGAATCTTAGCGGAAAGCGCAATGCCAAAGCTAGGACCAGCGCCTTGAGCAGCCCACAACAAGTCCGACCCTGCTCCTGCTGTGACCAAGGATCCATTGGCGAGCATGTACTCAACAGATGCGAGGTTGTCCATGGGCGAACCAAACATCCTAGTGGTGGTTCCAAAGCCGCCACCCATCATGCTGCCAAGCATACCAACATGAGAGCCTCGCACATGGGGGAAATGTCGATGATGGTTATCCCAGAGGTATTTGGCAGTTGGTCCAACATTGGTTCCACCGCCGACCGTCAGCTCATTGGTGGAAGCATCAAAACTCAACGCGGTGAAGTTTTTCAAATCAATGACCAGGTTTCCTGGAGTGCCGAATGCGTAGCCTTGGAAAGAATGTCCACGGTTAACCGTTGAGACCTTGACGGAGGCATTTCGGGCGCAGCTCAGAGCGGCAACGATGTCATCTCTATCCTGAGCGAACACAACCGCTGAAGGCTCTCGTAGAACTCGCAATTGAAGTGCTGCTGTCGCTGTGGTCCAGGTGGTGTCGGACGACGTGCTGAATTGTAGACCCTCTCCCTGCAAGCAGGTTGCTATGCCTCCTGGCGATGTCTGGGCCAGCACCCATTCTGGCGAAAGGTAAAGTAGAGAAGAAACGACTTGCAGTATGAATGAGCGTGTAGGTGCCATCTTGTGTAGAGGTCTGTGGAGAATGAGTGATCAGAGAAGGGATCATTATATCATGGGATATCTCATGACTTAATGAGAACCTACGGTAGGCCCTTTGGACGAATTCCACCTAGGCACAAATGAAAGTACCATGCCAAACAGCTGCCTTCTACTTCCGGCTCACTTCGGATCTCGTCATGATAGTTGTAGGATTGATAGATGTTGGCAAGTTTCATGCGCTATACATCTTGGAGCCGCACTAGCTGCGCCAAGGCATGAAAGAAGAAGGACAAAACGCAAGGTCTAACCAAAAGGAGAAACGCGTCGGTCCAGGTCCGGAGTAACATCCCAAACAACCAGTTTCCGGTTCGGCGTTATCTACAAGCACGCACTCTAGAAGTCCAACAAGCTAGATCATGTATGAACGGCGGACAAAGTGTGGGCGAGTTTGTAAGGTTCGGCCTTCCCCGGGAGGAGCAGGACGTCAAATCGTAGACGGGGCAGGGGAAAAAGCACGCATCTCGAATACCCAGCCAACAGCCTGCGCAACATGCACAAACCCATTCGATCAATTATGTCGAAAGTATTATATCCATCATGAGCATCTTCTTCGACTCCGGAACAGTCAGAAAGTATTTGTGCAATGGCGTCAAAATTAACGGGATCTTACATCTTAGGACACCCGCCAATTCTGTTGTCGATATTCAAAATGCATACACAGAGTCAACAATATGCAAAGGCCCGGGCACTGCTCCTGCTGCGAGTCCAGTTGCGCGCTTGGCGTGACGACGTTTCATCCCACACCAGTAGTTGAAACAATCCAAGGCCGGTCTCGAGGCATCTAGGTAGCGCTTCATTTGCAAGCAATCATGGTCCGATAAGCTTCCACTGTAAACGTCCGTTCTGGAGATCGCGGTTAGCCTAGTGTAGACGATTGATTGCAGTGCTTATATTCACACGTGATCCTAAGCGATATACCTCCGAAAGGGCCTTCTTCGCGGAGACACAGGCGCGCCCACGTGCTATGTACGCACTTCTCTCTGTAAGCGTCGTAAGCACGCTTGGCTTGTAGTGATTCGGAGATTTTACAGCGCTGTCGGTACCTGAAATGCCGAGGACTTGGCGGTAGCAGAGTCTGACTCGAGGGAGCTAAGACGCTAGTTCGGCTAGATTGTAAAGAACTACCGTCCCAAGACCGATGTCTGCTTGCCCAGGTGGGGTGTACGCTGTGTTTACAACATTCATCATCGAAGTAAGGCCGTTTTTATGCAAGATGAGGTGAGAGCAATAGTTCTATAAGTCTATCTTCGGTAGAGGGCTACCTTGGTGTTGTTTAACCCATTACATTCCATCTTTTTTGTAAGCTCGCGTTCTTCTACTCAGCACCACTATGTATCCTCAATTTTTTAGCTCCGCGTTGTCCCTCGCACTGGTGTTAAAGTCCAGCAGTGCTCAGCAGCTCTTCGCCGCGCATTCGGACGGCAACGTCAGCACACTGGCTCTCACCACCGCCGGCGACACATCTACACTCTCAATCTCCTCTGTGACCCCACTGTGCGAAACCAATCCAGCAACACTCAATCTCGACTTTTCTCAACGCATTTTGTACTGTCTAGATCGAGGCAGGGCCGTCGACAGGCAAGGATCGCTTAATTCATTTTCCATCGATGCCACTGGAAAGCTCGAGAGGATTGCACGTGTGAGTGCGCCTATCTCAGGCGTTGCTGCCGAATTCTTCGATATCGGCCGTACTGGCGTTCGAGGCTATGTGACCGCTTCATAGTAAGTGAAAGAGAAATTGGGCATCTTGTCTTGCGTTGGTTGGTGAGATAACGTCGTGATAGCAACAGAAGCGCCATTGGCGTCTATCGCCTCGGCGAGAATGGTGCTCTTACAGAGCCTCTGGAGACTATATTCCCCAACATCACTTCGACCGGACCTGTAACATTGAGGCAAGATCGTAGCTACCTGCACCATGTTATTCTCGATCCGACGCGTGAATTCATACTCATCCCCGACCTCGGAGGCGACATGATTCGTGTGTTCAAGTACGATGAGAAGAATGTAGCGCCTTTGAAAGAATTGGCTCCTCTGGTCACGAATCCGGGCACGGGGCCGCGACACGCTGTGTTCTGGAAATCCCCAGAGAGTGGTGTTCTGTATCTCTTCTTCAACGGCGAGCTGGATCAGAAGATTTATTCCTATCGGATTGAATACAAGAATGGAGGGCTGTCATGGAGTCAGCCGTCCGCAATCGCTTCCATTAGTGACGATCTTGCTCCGACGACGGCACCTACGAGCGAGATCGCCATCACAGTGAGTTATTCCTCGTGAACCACGGTCACGTCTGTTGAGAATTTCATGCTAATCAGTGCAGCCTGACGGTCGGTTTGTTATTGTGTCGAATCGCGACGTCTCCTTTGCTACCTCAGCTCAGAACAGGAGTGGGCCGAGTGATACGCTTTCAGTCTTTTCTATCCGAGCAAACGGCACATTAAGCCCAGTCCAGCACGCTCCATCAGGGGGTTATTCGCCCCGCCAGTTCATGATCAACAAGGCAGGAGACAAGATCGCCGTTGGCCACCAAAACAATAACACGGTTGTCATCTGGGAGCGCGATATCGAATCGGGCAAAATTATCAGCGAGGCGGAAGGTGGAAAGTTGGGAGTTGCAACTCTTTCCGGAGCAGTTGTTTTTGTACAATGGGACGAGTAGAGTACAGGTTGCGAATAGTCGTAAAGATCTGATGAATATAGCCGGGTTCGTTGCTGGGGCTGGGGGGGAGGATCGTGGCTGGATAATTCGTTTAGTTTGATGTTGCAATCAAGCAAACTAAGATATACAGACGCTATATAGTACTACACTAATGCCCACCTCCACTCCAGATACGCCTTCAAATCCTTATCATCAGCCATTACGCGTTTCCACTCTGGTTCAACATCCCTCTCAACACCTCTAAGTTCGTCACGATAGAAAATCCTGAAACTATCCAACGCATACTTACCCATCCCAGGCAAATGCGCAACCTCCCAACCCTCGCGCTCATCCTCGAGCAACAGAACCTCACTCGGCTTAACGTCAGAACCGCAGCCTCGAGACGGGTAGTGTAGTTTACGGTATCTTCGTTCTTTGCAAGGCGGCGCTGCAAGCCAGGCGTCCGCAAGCGCAATGAGACGGCGCGCGCGGATGTTTTGAAGACCGAGGGGTTGAAGCATTGTAGTCAAGTCGTCAAGCGATGCTGATGAGAGGTCTTTTGGTGTTGGGTATCTTGTAAGCAAAGCGAAAAGGATGGGTTGAGCTGTGAGACCGCGCGTTTGGTTCCATAGTATTGATTGGACAACTAATGCGTATAAGCTGGAGCATATGCGTTCCTGTATCAGGCCGAATGTTGCAGGTCGAAGTGGGAAGGGAAGCCCTGGAGGCTGAGGCAGTTGTGCTGGGCGGTCTGCGCTGGCAATGGCGACGGCGACCTTGCGGGGACGTTTACGGAGTGTAGGTGGCATATTAGGAGACTTCAAGTTTAATCAAAAGTAACTTGTTCACGATTTTGATATTGTAGAAGTCAGATCTCATGTCTTAATCAGTGTGTCCGTAAGAATGCGATGCACTAGCACAACATGTAATACGTCATATCATACCTCTAGCACCAAACGTTACACCTATTTTAGCCCTAGCCTCAAGACTTCTAGTGGTTTATATAGGCTCGCTTAAATATTCTTCTGTAATACAATGTCGCGACGATAGATAGGCTCCTCGATAGGACACGAATAGTTGCAACGCCTGATGCCATCCAGAGAGCAATATCTTGGCAATACCATCGGAGGAGCTCATCCACCACTTAGTCTTCGTCAACCCTTTCATATGCGCCTCTTCCCCTCTCATCTCCCTCCGCCATGGCCCTCGCATCGTTCCTCCCCTTTTCGACATCGAGCCACCAGAGCAACGGCGCGGGCAACACTACCAACACGGCCAGAAAGATGAAAGCCGGCCGAATGATTCCCGCATGGTCGACAATCCATCCCACCAATGCGGGCCCAAAAGCGCTGCTTCCTTTATCCGTCACCGCATACAGTGCAAAGAACGCCGCTTCGCTGCCTTCGGGAATCAGTGGAGCGTACACGGATCTTGCATATGATGAAATGCCGCCCATGACTGTCCCATGCAGTACAGCAATTGGGTAAATCTCCCATGCTCTCTGCAAACCAATAAACCCTAGCTTCTGCACCCATGGTATGTATCCAAGAAGACCGTACAGCGGTATGATCTCCATGCCAGCCACGCAACAAAGCAGCACGGACTTGGGCTGCAAGCCAAAATGCTTCTGAACGCGTGGCCAAGCAAACGCACCGACGATGCCAGACCCTATGGATGTGATTGAGAGGAGCGCGATTGCGATGGTCCCCATGTGCAACTCTGTTCGCGCGAACAGGACCGCGGTCCCGGATATTGTCGCGACCGCATCGCTTAGCAAGAACCATGAGATCAAAAACTTTGTCGTCTGCCGAAGACTTATCGCTCGTAGCAATGTCCTCCAGAACGAGCGCAGCGAGAACGACGTGTAAAACAAGAAGGTCCGGAATCTCGAAGAAGACTGCGATGAGAAGCCGTGCTTATGCTGCGTCGGCAGCGGCGGACCAGGCCGTTCCCGTAGCCAAAGTAGCGTTGGAGTCGCCAAAGCGGCCCACCAAATTCCCACCAGAAGTAAGATGACGCGGATCGAGAGACTGGGGTGTCGCTTCTGGATGGCGGTTTTACCGAAGAGCCAAAGAATCATGATGCTGAATATCTGCACAAACACCGCTGCAATGTAACCGTACCCAACTCCTTTGCTTGAGATTTGGGCTGAGCGCTCGAGATCACGCGCAAGGCGGTCTGGGTCCGTCCGTATAGATCTGGGTCCGCCACTCTCAGGGTTCAGAGCTTCTAGCTCAAAGTCCGAGGAGGAGTCTTCTGATAGTAGCTTGCTGCTAGAGTTGTCGGGATGATTTGCGACGAGCAGTGGAAGAAAGGCATTCAGAAGCACGAATGAACACCCCAGGCTCGCCACGCCCACAATGACAAGTATGGGCGCTAGGAAGTAGAGGGTTGGCGTTATAAAGATGAAGAGACAGCTAGCAACGGAACCGGTGTATGCGAAAGTCATGAGCATCTTTTTGCGGTACGGGCCTTTGAGTAGTCAGAAAATGAATACATCAAGCGTCTCAATTGCCATTGATCACGACAACTTCAAGCTGATGATATGAGGCGCGCACTCACCGTGATCCGCAAACGAGCTGAAACACACAAGCGTCAAAGCCTGCACCAACACCGCAGCAGAGAACGTGTACATTGCGAAGCTACTCGTGCTCATCGTCTTACCCAACATTGTCACCATGCACTGTTCCGTCTCTTTCTTGACATCTTCGTCGCGTAGCCGGAACTTTGCGGAAGAGGAAACTTCTACACATGGCTTCGTTCTGTCGGAGAAGAAGACGCCGTTTTCTCGCGCAAGTTGCTCGAGAATAACAGGAAGAAATGCACCTGCATTGTGTCCATGTTAGTTTAGCACAATGTGAGAGTGAGAGTGGTACACACCCACTGCAACGACAGCGAAGACTTCGGCTGCTATGGGGTAAGCGTACCAGCCCTTGAGCTCGCGGGTTGTGGTTGGGCTTATGTCTTCACCAGCGTAGCGCACCCGCCGATCGATATGCTCCCTCTCTTCCTCGTCGCCATCAAATGACATTTTCGATGTTGTAAAGTTTTGAAGCTGACATGACAACGTAAGTACTCTGGTGGTTCGGAGCCCGGGTTCGAAGTGGATCTCTGACCGTGTCAGGGAAGGCGCAGTGAGTGGGGGCGGTGATTAGTCAGGTGCACTCATCACGTCTGCACATCAAACACCGCACTTCTCAATGAATAGACGATTAAGCGCAGTATATTGAATCTGCATGACACAGAAGTGACTAAATCGCGAAAATCTCCCGAATGTTCGCCCATACGTGCTTAGAATCCAAGCCTACTCAAGCTTGTGGAGATTTCGAAGGCATGGAAACGCTTTAGAAAGACATCCCAGGAAAAGAACCTTAGCAGCGCTTGGTGCCGGCTATACATACATCAGTTTAGATTTTGAGTCATCAACAGTACTTTCTCCTATTCGACAAACAGATCCTTAGGCCCTCTTTAGTCCGATACGTCCCACTAACACCCGCGTCCCCATGACAGGTTGTGTAGATACTTCTCACGTACGAAAATAACGACACCACCTTTCCCGACATGTGGGTGTGCCAACTGACGTAGCACTTCTTGTACTGGATGTGCCTTGGGCTTCGCTGGATAGCGCTGCTATCGACCGCAAGCGCGTTGACGAGGGCCATGCAACCAAGCTTAGGGGCGCGTTTGCGGGTGTCGCCGCGCGTGTCGATGAATTGGATGTGGAAGATAGAGGGTGCGGGTGCGGGTGCGAGGGAAGTGCGTGAGATTAAGGGGAAGTTGGCCTCTTCAAGGCCCCAGTACTGTGAAGATACTGGACCGGCGAGGGTAAGATTAAGACTGTAGTCGCCTTGTCGAGCTGAGGCGATGGTGCGGCTCAATGCCATGCTGATGGACAGGGGAAGGAGGCAAAGCAGGCGCATTGTGGACGAGTCGGTTCAGAGTAGGATGGAGACGGAGCTGTGATGTGATTGATCTAAGTAGTATCAGTTCTAGCTGAGTCGAGTTTCTAGAAGGCAACTTGCCACTGCTCCTAGTCGTGTAGGCTGAGTAGTGGCATGTTCAGTGGTAGCTGTCATGTAGCTCTGTTCAACGTTGCAGTCACATCTCGTCACTAGACTTAGTAGCCACAAGCGTGCTTGCATGTTACTGAAAGGTCTGACCTTTGTAGATGGTCAAGATGAATGGGATATGGTGCGCCTCAAATGCTCAAGTCCAACGCCGGGCAATGCATCATGGTGGTAGTTCAAGGTCGTTCGTCGATCCTCGGGCGCTTGCTGTCCCGGTCACTGTCGTCGCCAAAGCGCTTCCTCTCGCCCAGTGGCTTCGCGTTGGCGCCCGTCGCACCCTCGCGATCCGCGTCCCGCCCGCCGTACGCGTCTGGCCGGAAGCGCTCGTCGACGCCAAAGTCGCCCCTGTCTCTGCGCGGGCGGTCGTCGCCAAAGTCGCCCCACTTGCCCGTGTCCTCGGACTTCATGTCCTTGTAGCGGGTGCGGCCCTTCTTGCCCAGCTTGGTCATGTCGCGCATCTGCATGAACTCGGGCAGGACCTCGCGGTTTGTCTGGTCCTCGAAGCGGGCGTTCATGAGGTTGCGGCGGTCGATGCCCAGCTCCTTGAGCTCGTCGGTGAAGAAGGCGCCCTTGTGGAAGTACTTCTGCATATACTGCATGTCGCCGCGGTCGGCGCGCTCCTCCTTCTGCTGGTCGATGAAGGCGCGGTCCTCGGCGTCGCGCTCGGGGGCGGACAGGTTGCGGCGGCGCTCGATCTCTGCGCGCTCGGCCTCGGCTTCCTCGATGGCGAGGCGCTCGCGCTTGATGCGCTTGAGCTCGCGCAGCTTCCAGGCGGCGTACTCGGCGGCCGGGTCGAGCCCGTCTGTGTCGTCGATGGCATCCATGTCGGCGTCCTCGATGTCGTCGTCCCAGTCCTTCTTGCCCGCCGCCCGCTCTGCCGCGCGCTGCTCCACCTGCTCCTGCACCACCGCCCGCGACTGCTCCTGCCGCCGCGCCTCGTCCTCTGCTGCTATGTCGTCTGCCGACTTCACCGGCGCGGCGGCCTTGTTGCGCTCATTCTTCTTCAGGAACACGGGCCGCAGGAGCTTCTTGGGCGCCTCGTCCTCGCTGCTCGACTCGTCCTCGGAAGACTCATCGCTCCCACTGCCGCTCCCACTCGCGCTCCCATCCTCGCCGTCTCCCTCGCCCTCGCCCTCGCTCTCGCTCTCTGTCTCGAACTCGTCCTCTAGCGCCCTCCGTTCCGCGTCCGACTTCTGCCGCGCGGCGAGCTTGGACTTGAGCGCCGCCTTGGGAAACGACGATGCGACGGGCGCGGGCTTGGGCTTTGCAAAGGCCTTCTGCTTGTGCTGCTCCTCCTCTTCCGACTCGGACTCGGAGCTCGACTGCTCCTCTGCTTCGACGGCGGCGGGCTTTCCGGCGAATTGGCGCGTGCGGACTGGTTGCGCGGTGAGTTTTGTGGACTTCTGGGGCGGCATGGTGGGGTAGAGAGAGGAGAGTGTCGAGAGGGACGCCGTGTAGCAGGCGCGAATCAAAAAGTTGGGGACTGCCGCGGCTCGACTGACTTGACTGCTTCCGGTTGGCGCCATAGGGCTGAAGACCTCACGTCGCGCCTCACATCAACACGTCACATGCTCAACCTCAAAAGACAAACTTGAATATTGTCGTGAACGCCTACAGGGCATACTGTGCTAGTTCACTTCTTCATGCTTCTGCCTGCCTCTCCCATTCCTGCACTATCCCGTAGACACACAAGCCCTCCCTTTCCCGTGCACCACATCACTCTTCCTGGCCACGCCGAGACACACGGCGAGCATGGTGCTCCAGCAGCTGCGCCTTGATGTTGCCATTGATGATGCCAACTTCTGTCTCGTCGAGCGTTTTGTGCCTGCCTGTGTGCCAGTCGTAGAAATGGCCCATGCCCACGAGGTTCACAGTCGTGACTTCTGCATCCAGCCGATGTTGTTGGAAAGCGCGAATGACTGCGGATACCTTGAAGGCCTTCCACTGCGCATCGTGCATGATGTCTGGTCGTTGCAATAGACGCATGTCGCGAAGCGAGATAGGAATCGCGAGGCTAACGCCCTTGAGGCTCTTGAAATATCCCAGAGAGGCAGAGTTCAATGCAGAGCCCCACGACGCGCCAAAGTGAGCGTGGGTAGCCTGGATGATGAGCTGCTTCACTCGCGCCACGAAGCCTGGGTTCGATGACACAAATGCTCGAAACGCAGAACACTCGTCCACCCCGAAGATGTTGGACGCGAAGAAGGTTGTCGACGCCTCCGCAAAGTACTGCTTGCAGACGAAGGGTATGAAGATTGCTGTTGAGACGTTCTGATCGCAGCAGTCGCGGTTCTTTCTCGGGTCCATTTGCTGAGTGCATGGCTTGCACACCAGCGCACTGTCCAACTGCCTGTCGCTCCGGCTGCGAAAGGTTATGTGTACCACGTTTCCGCCGTACACATACTCCCAGATCTTGTTTCGAAGCTCAGGCGGAAGGCAAAGCAGTGGTGACTCAGTCCTGTTGTGTATCATTCTACGAATTGTTAGCACGAATCAAACTTCGGATGCGGATGGGTTGGACCACTCCGCGTAGCTTGCAAGCGCGGGATTGGAGGCTGTAGCGGGGAACTCACGCTGCAATCGAGGCCTTGGATTCTGCAAGGGCGTCCGCCGCGCGCTCTTTGGCCGACTTAGGCTTCTGTCGCTTGGGTGTGGGTGATGGTGATGATGTCGACGCCTCAACGCTGTGTTTGCGCTTGCGAGGTGGCATTGTTAAGTAACTCGGTCTCGGTGAAGGGGAATTTGACGATGTATGCGGTCGTCTGGAAACAGTCGATCGGCTCGATGCGCGGCAGTTGAGAGGTTGAGCGCGAGTCGAGAGCTTGACGTGTTGTGACACAAGAGCGCGAAAGTTTGCTCGCAGTGTGGGTGCCGAGGCTTTGCTCACGTGGATACGTCAACTCTCCTTTCACTTCTGCTAACGATATCACGTAAAGAGGAAGCTACCTAGTTACCACGGCAGCTAGCTCCGTGTTGTATCTCGAAGTCCGCGCCATGTTCATTCGCTGCTGTAGCCACCTATGGAAGCGCATGCCACTTGCTTCCAGAAGCTGAGGCGTAAGAACTCAATTCACAAGTTTAGACACTGGTAGCAAAAAATAGGTAATAGCTCAACTTTCCATCATATATGGGTTGTCGACATGACTTGACTCTACCTAGGTAGGGTCTAAACAGAAAGCCTGTATATCCTCATAGTACTGCCCTATATATTGACTGGTTTGTGCATCACCAAAATACGAGCTCCTTCGTAGAGAGGAATCTGCTTATATGCGACAGCGCTTCAGCAATTCAGAAAGTATGCATACCTCCTTGCCTAGTGTACCTCAATCAATTATCTCCCGGACCAGTATCCTCCTCTTTCTGGCCTCGCTTAGACAGGCGTCGGGGATGGTAATCAAGTAAATGGTCCTTAATGATCTTGGCCAAGCCATCAGCAGGCACTTCCGCGCCTTTAATACTGAACGTGACCGTTGTACGCTTTTTGTCGAGGCGGTGCTGTTGGAAAGCCCTCAACACCGCAGGTAGCTTCAAACCCTTCCATTCTGCATCCCGCATGACATCCTTGGGCTGAAATAGGTATACGTTGCGAGGATGCACAGTGAACGCCAGCGTAACACCTCTTAGGTTTTTGAAACGTCCCAAGATAGACGAAGTCAGAACAGGAGCCCATTCTTCCATTCGATAGTAGATCTCCTCCCTCAAATTGATTCGAAGGGCACTCACACGCTCGGCAAACCTCTCGTGGTAGAGCGCAAGTTCACGCAATGAACCAGGGCGCTTGGCCATGAAATGGTTTGAAGCGAAGAAGATGCCGTGCACTTCGAACCAGAATTGCTCGCAAACGAGAGGCATAGGAGCCTTTGGCGTAACCTCTGGTACGTTGCACCGGCATAGGGCGCCTTCAACATTTTCGCAAACCTCCAGCCTCAACTGATAGCTTGGAGCCGATTTCGTGCTCACATGGATAGTGTTGCCGCCGTAGGCGTAGGCCCAGATTCTGTTGCGAAGCTCAGCTGGAAGCTGAAATAGCGGCGAGTTGGCTGCGTTTGTACCAGTGCTGGAGGTGGTTAGAATATGACTCCCATCTTGTACCAATTCCACTTACATGCATACTTGCCAACAATCAAGCCAATCAATCTATGGGCAAAAGCTTGGATTGCAGCCTGTTTTTGGAGTCGTAGGCTTGGATTGGAGACCTATCAAGCGGCGGATGGGTAGATTGAACTGAAGATTGATTGTTATATAGCTCAAGCCTAGCAAAAGTGAAGTTTCTTGCAGCGCTCTACTCACAGTGGGAAGCAGCACTAGAGAACTACTACTTAGCACACGTGATCTACTTCTCATAAACCGTCACAGATATAGTGGGCGGAAAATTCTTTCATATAGGTGAGCTGCAACACCAAAAAAGTATTGTGAGATTGCTCCTACAGCCAAATCAGCCGCCTTATCCCTATGTTTTGCGCCCTATCTCCCCAGGGCTATTCTTATTGATAGGCCTCAAGCCCTATCAATCTCACCAATCAATCTTTGATCTCTGGATTGATTTGCAGGCCAAAATAGGTGCTGTAGGCTTGGATTGCATGAAGGTCAAGCTACCCCTCGGCTTGCCTTGAAGGCTTGCAATCAGCTTGATTGTTGGCAAGTATGCTTACATGTCAATGGAGGAGCCGCCTTGAATAATCGTAGAGACGACTGTAGGTTGTGGCGTGACTTTGTTGGAGACCTTCTGTCGTTTCTTCGAGCCTCCAGAGGCAGCGTTTGATGACGGTCGCTTACGTGCCATCTCGCAATGTGCTGCAGAAGCAGGGTAGTCGATAAGACCTATGTTGTCCAGTGGTTGAATCGTTCGCGCGGTTGACTGAAGAGGGTGAAGTGATGTTTTCGGTGCGTGATGTGTGTACGTATATGATGGGGCTGTCGTAGCATCCATCAAGCACGGCTATATTTTTCACAAGTCGACTGCTTCATCCCCCTTTGGTATATCGTTGCTTTCACCCACATCCACAGGAGGAATGAACCTCCCGTCATCGCGCATCATGTACCAACAGGTGTGGGAAGGATTCGTGTCCCACTACCTAATAATGGGAAGCCTGTATATACTCACGGCACTTTCAAGATCGTATTGTATTTACAAAAGAGTTATGAAGATAGACAGCTCGCTGGGACACGAACTGTTGCAACAGCTGGTGGTACGGCAACTCGCAAAAACCATCTGCTAGCGCGTTTGCAGCACCGTACGAACAAAACCCGCTCATAGTAGAAAATTGGCATGAGACACAGTGGTGTTTACCTACCATACCACACACCGCACTCTCTCGACAAAAAGTTGAAGGTCAAACTCACACGCTACAGTAATCTGCCTTCTCCTAGTTATCACCCCTCGGATTTCTTCTGACCAGGGGAACCACGAATAATCATTAAGTTAGATACCCGAAACGCGTACACCTGACACATGAAGATGTTACCGGATAGGAAGGCCGGCAGAGCGTGATTAGGCACACTAGGTTCCATTCGGGTCGTGCGGGACGTTTCAACGCTTTTCCGGTAGTATTTAGGGTGTAATCCGGCACCAAGACTTGCGTCAAGCAATTCATCGAATCGGAATCCTGTTCCACATCGCATTCTCCAACGGCTCTCTCACTATGTCTGGTGGATGACCCGGAACCAAAGAAGCTTTGGCACGGACCAGGGTTGAGGAAACTCTTACATGTATCTCAACAATCCTGACCCGACGGAGTCCCCAAATCCGAAACACGTCTCATTAGCCCGTGATTATCGCGCACAAGATAGATCCTTTCAGATGCTGGCAACATTCACTTAGCTTGCGTTAGGTTGGTGGATTGCTGCAGGGTGCGCCCTGTGGCTGCTAAACAGCTGAGAAGCGTGTTTGATGCACGCCTTGGGTTGCGGATTGAACTTTGGCGACCTGTCAATGGCTTGCCAGCGCGACGAAGTTGAATTTAGTCAAGAAACTTGCTGAGCCGGATAACCAATCGTCGTTATGAATAATGTGGATGTGAAGATCCGGCACTGCACAGTAAGTAATTCTCGAGCCTTGATGTAGAAGTTCGGAGCTTGGAGGTGGGAAGGAGCGCCGACAATGGAGGACCGAAAGACGGAACCATGGTTCGCTTTGCGGAAGGTGCACGCAAGGCCACTTTTCAAACAGCCAATAGGCGCAACGCCGTATCACACAACCTCTGCCTCGATATAGAGCGATTCGAGGGTCAAGTCACGTTGCCAAGGAAAACACACATATTTACAGCAAATGCCCCATTTGAGGCTTTATTCTTTGATGCACTAGAAATGTGGCTACCACGATTAGCGCTTCCACCAAGTGCCGTGCCTTTTCAGAATCCAGGTGTGCTTTGTACCACCACTGAAGGTGGTCGATGACACACGAACGCAAATCCAAGATCGCTAGCCAATGTTGAGCTAACGAGCTACTGTGCACCAACGCCGGTCAATGCTGATGTATGATGCAAAGAAAATTTGGGCAAATCAATTGCCCAATGTCACACCCAAGTTCGCCAACCAATGCAATGCACGCTAGAACGCAGCAAATCATGTTTTGAGAGAAAGGAAAGAAAAGGGCCGATTATTGGACCCATTATGCGTGAAAATCTGTACACGGAAAAGAACACAATCACCCCTCATCGAAAGATCGGTTGCTGAGGAATGGGGAGCTGGTTGAACTGATTCGTCGCTGGCCACGCGTTGCGATCCATATACGGAAGAAGGCCGGCACGGCGCTCCGTCATGGGTCGACCCAAAGGCTGATACTGCATCTGATCGTATCCAATGTTCTGCGCGGGGTTGTGCATTGAAGTCGATGGTGGAGGAACGAGCAGGGTATGAACACCGCGGACAGGTCGGTAGGGAGACTGTCGTTGGTTGAGAAAGTGTGATGGCGAGAGTTGTCTCGAGTTGGGTGCCTGATAAGACGCGCTAACGGGTGAGGAACCGGCGGAGGGTGGATAAGGGCTGATCTGGCGAGACCTGTCCGCAGTGGGCGTATAATTGTTCGAAAATGGTGTTGCGCTCATCGAAGTGGGAGTATGGGCTGGCTGCTGCCACTGGACAGGCGGCGGATACACCATGGCCATGGAGCGGCTGCCGGGTATTGGAAGCGGGAGCTCGGACCAACTCTTTCCATGGGGAGCAAGTTGCTGCGGTGTGGGGATAGAGAGGCTGGGAAGCGGTGGCAAACGATTAACCGACGGCGGAGGTTCAAACGATCTGTTTACGGGTGTTTGCAGAGTCGGGATCGGTGGAGCATTGCTGTAAGGTCCCGGGGCAAAGCCATAGGACTGGCGTTTGAAGGGTGGTTCGGCGCTGTAATCTGCACTCCGTTTGCGTACAATGGGCCCCAGCTCAGGAAGAGCTCCGATGGGCGAAACGATGGCTGATGTTGCCTGGGGCTGCAACAGAGGTGTGTTTGAAAAGGCAAGATGGTTCGGCGAGTACATCATCGTGGTAGGCGGCGAAGTATGGTTGGTAGTCGGCGGTGCTATGAAGTTCTGCGGCGCTCCGAGCGAGGGAGTGGGTGGCCCGACTGGACTGATGGTGCCCGAAGCGGGGACTCTTGAGGCCCTATCAAAAAAGGTGCCGAACTTGCCCAACACCATGTGCCATTCTTCCCACTTCTTCTTCGAGGTGAACAGGCTGTAACGCATGTTGCTCAGGAACTCCACCTCCATAATGTGTACCTCTTGCACTGAGATACCCGACACCTCGGCCCATGTCTTGTTGGTGTATGTATTGTCGTCGAGAAACTTGTTGCCGAGCATGAGTGCAACGGTCAACAGCCGGTACTCGCTGCCTGGCTTTCCCTTGACCGTGGGGTTGGTGAGCTTCAGCCGGTAGATGAATAGCAACGCGAGCAGGATGACATTCTGGGCGACTTGTGTGGTCGTCAAGATGGTGGCTACCCACTTCTTGAAGCCGATGGTAGGGTGGGCATCGGGAACGAGAGGCTGGATGGCATGTGGCGATGAGGTCACATCGAGCACCTGTTTGAGTGTGGTTGAGCTTTCGAACCAGAACAGGCATGTTACCTTGGAAAGTCAGTCTTGGCGTTCAATGTCGAACTGGCAAACTTACCTCAGCTGCTAGTTGGGGCAAGCCCTCCTGCGGGGTGT
Organism: Ophiobolus disseminans; assembly: GCA_010093685.1. Classification (NCBI taxonomy): domain Eukaryota; kingdom Fungi; phylum Ascomycota; class Dothideomycetes; order Pleosporales; family Phaeosphaeriaceae; genus Ophiobolus; species Ophiobolus disseminans. The sequence continues at coordinate 166,338 of MU006235.1, read as the reverse complement.
TGATGGTCGGCGGTATCCGCAGATTCGGCGAGATGGACCACTTCTTCCGTGGTGTCTGGGCGACTTCTTGGGGCGGCTGCTGCTGGTGTTGCCTCTGGGGAGTTGGACTTCTCGGGGCTGTTGCTGATCTCGAGTTTCCGATTGCAGGCAGCTGGTAGCCATAGTGCTGCCCGGCACCTTGGTTTGAGGGCAAAGAAACCACCCGCACTGCGGATCTCGGAAGGTCTGGAGGCGTGAGAGGCGCCCTGGGAGCAGCTCTCAGCGGATCGAGCTCGTGGCTGCTCGACATCCTGGGCATTGGCAGCTGCATGGCGGAGTCGAATTTGGAGATGGAGCGAGAGGCGGAGGTGTAGAAGTCAAAGGGAGGGTCCCGGGGGAGAGCGTGCGGCATTGGATGTGGGAGCTGTAGCTCGAGCATGTGGACGGCTCAGCAGCGAGTGTTAAGGTGAAGGAGGACCGGCGAGCATGAGCATGCATGAGCAAATTGGGCGTGGTAGCGTTTGCACGGCGGGCTTCACTGCATTGCGTGATGGGTCGGCGGACCAAGCAAGGAGAGGGCAGCGGGTTGTTGACAAAAATGTAGGTGGTGGTGATGCAACGTCGTTGTCTGGGCGGGTCGTTGTTTGCGGATGGACGAGGCGTTAGTAGTGAAGGCAGACAGGAAACATTGAACGAGGACAATAAAGACGGGGCAGGCGCGGCGGGCGATTGTTGCTTGCAGTTGTAGTAGGCACGAGAGCGCCGTAGGGAGGCGAAAGCTGATTGTCTTTGGCAGTGGCCCAAACACGGTCTGGGACCAGCATGGCTTGGGTCCGCTGGAGGTGAATAGCCACAGGCGGACAAGCAACGTTAACGTACATAATTCATGAAAGACGGGAGGTTCCAGGTGTGCAGACCCCAACCAGAGGCTGAACCAGATGGAGCAAAGCACCTCTGACATCAACCGCGCACTGCTAGCTAGCCAGCCCGGACGCGCACGGACCGGAGCACACAAAGCAGGACAGGGATTGCCGGGATGCCTCGCGACGCGACGCCAAGCCCGCAGCCCAGCAGCGGGTGTCGTGACCACAAAGACAAAGCCCGCAGCCCAGCATCAGACACTCACTCGTCGGCCGTTTGCTGCGTGCTGTGCTGCGTGCTGTTCTGCTTGCAGCTCCGCGACGCAGCGGGTCAGATTCCACACCGTAGACAGCGCCGGCTTCGTGAATAATCAAAGCCACTGCGCCGCGCAACCACCGCCCGTACAGCCTCAGCAGGGCGCAACCCCACCGCCGTGGGACGCTTGATGCTCGCAGAAACGATAGCGCTCTGCCCGGCTTCATCAATTCGCTCATCAATTCGCTGCACTGGCCACTCACCCAAGATCCCCGCGGCTGAGCCTAGCGTGGTGCAGCTAAACCACCGCTTCCAAGAACATCGCTCACCACTCCATCCATAATCACCAGACACAGCCGACGGGCGGCCTAGAGTGGCATTTCGCGCCTGCACCCTTCCGCTCATGCCGTGCTTGACTCTGCGCGCCCCGTGAGTGGCTTCTGGCCTTGTCACCCACACGGCGACTGAGCGATACGAAGTCCCAGCCGCCATCTAGCAGCCTGGCCGTCATACTTTACCCTAACCATCCCCTAATTCCGAGCCCGAACCCTGTTCCAACGCGAAGCTTTGCAGGCTCAGGTTTGAGCGAGACTGCTGATCTTGCAATCCTCTCTCAAATTATTTCGCATCCTCGCACCGCCAATCACGCACGCCCTGTCTGCGTGCATTCACCGGGGCCGGCGCTTCCGCCGAATCAAAGTCTGCACACCCGACGCTAGACACCACCACCGTTCCCTCCTCGTCGAGACAATTTGCACCGCAGGACCGCCTTCTCAGCGCCCCTGGCGAAACACGTATCGACATAGTTGCGCGCGCTTTGCGAGCTGCATCTTCACACCCAGGTGCTCACCCTCTTCTGTGCTTGGATGACGCCCGGGGTACGTGGCTGCTTGCTCCCTCTGCTCCCGCACGCCGTGTCGCAGCCTTCTCTAGCGAGCGCAGCTCAAATCCCTCCTGGAGCTAGCGACGGTGTCATGAAGCGTTATTGCTTTTGGCTTTACCGTGCTTGGCCGCTCCCGGCATGATAGGAAACGCCTCTGCTAAGGCCAGCGCTAATCGTGGAACTGTGACGAGATTATTGCCATTGACACGCGAAGCAAGGTAGACGCATGCCGGCGGCGAACGAAAATAGTCGCGTCCGCCATGGTGACCCGGCGGTGCTTGCTTCACAAACAGACTTTGTGTTGGAGGATGATAGATTGAATGCCGCCATACGTGCCTTGACATGCATCTCGCTCTTTCTTCGGGCGGTGTGGTGAGCAAAATAGATGCATACGTAATCCACGGTCTAGCGAGCTCGCATGCCAGCAATAATTAGAGGTAACAATTACAACACCACGCCGCCCCAAAGCGGCTAGCCGCTTGTTTCTCAGTGGAGTCGTTTGGTCACAGCGAGGGCAGAGTACGGAGTATACGTTGACATGAATACGACATCACACAGAGACTCCGTTTTCTGACGGTCGAAACCTCAAACACACCCCTTCCGCTCTATGCAAATGCCTGCGTGCCTCTACTAGCGCACCATGCTCCCGTGGTACAGTGCAGTCGTGGGCATGATCCGGGTGCTGCAATAACAATGTTCCTATCAGCATAAACCACCCTTGCAACCCTTCACATGGACACACACCTGCCGCATGCAGATTTTGCAGAGACAATCCAGTCAGACCAAGTCATATTGTGGAGATGGCAATGCTCGTTCCGGCGCAGAGATGGCAAATCCACTTTCAACCATGTCCGAGGCGTGATACGGACGACCCTCGGCACGGCCATCCTGCCACACGAGCGTGAGTCGTTGCCCTGCCCAGCCCCGGAGAAAGCGTTGGGTGTTCAGAAGCAGTCTATACCACTATAGGAAGTATTATTAGTTGACTCTGGGCGCGCTGATACGTACCGCGCCCCTCTTCGACGCGTACATGCATCGCACTAACATGGTAGAATTATCATCAATGAAGTAGTCAGTTTTGTCCTCCACCTGCAGCTCCATCACCACCAGGTCAGTAGCTTTATCGTGTTCGTTTAGTGGATCCAGCCGGAGTCTGTGCCATCATCTAGCGAGCCTCCATGATTGACACGCTTCTCGCGACGCAAGCCTTTCTCCGGCACGCATTGAAGTGCAGGTCGATTCCTGCTCGTGTCGTGTCCGTTTGCCCTCTCGCCAGGACACGCTTCCCGGTCGCCGCTGGGGTTACTGATCGGAACACTTGGCTTCACGTTGACTTTCCGGTTATGATCGCGCTCTGCAGCATACTTGGTTGAGCAGCAGCAAATCGCGGCAAACACACCGTTTCGGATAGGCGAGTTTATACACGCTCGTCTATGCGATCTGTCCTTCCTTGGTAGCCTACCATGCGATAACCGTCCATGTCAATTTTAGCCTTGGTGCTACCTCCTCACAAGCCGCTCTTGAGACTTCTGGATGCCCTGCCCCGCCTTGCTCGAAGAAGTAGGTAAGACGAAGTGGAGCAAATCCATCCAGCTCAACCCCACGCTCAAGCAATCAAAATCCTCATCAGGCCTATATGGTTGTAGCCCAGTCCCAAGGCAACCACGACCGGTTTCACGGTATGTTGCTGTGCCTCGGGTGCCATGACTGAAGGATTATGGCCACCTGAGTTTTCCAACTTGTGGTGTCTGACTGTATGACTGACAGATGACCGGGCGACGAGGCCGCGCCATGCGTGTCATTCCTCGGTTGCGAGGCACACGAGTGGATGTATCGCGGGAGTAACTGCTTTAGTCCAACGGACAAAAGTATCTGTACTTTGTATACCAGCGCTGGCCCCATCACGGGAGCAGACGACGCGCCGAGAAGTGGTCGCCAAAGGGTTCGTCGACGCCACGAGCGGTATCCTACATGTATGCACCGGTGACCAAGCCTACAATCAGCGCATCCAAGCGGAATAGATGGCTTGATATCGCCCAAGCCTTGTATGACGGCTGTCCGCATTCCATGTTTCAAAGAGCTGTGCATGGTGCTCCTCCCGCCTCTGTTGAGCCTGCTCGGTACCAACTTGTCGCGAGCCATATCGCCGATACTCCTGATGCATGCTATCCCTTCAACACTCCCCATCACGCCCAGCGCTATCATGGTTTGCCCGGCAGTTTGGCGACATGCGGCCAGACAAAGACAGGTCCCGCGGATCTTGCTGACCGTCCGCAAGCGGCAACCACGATAGATGTCCTAAAGGTGCAGCGGTGCCTTCTCCGCCAGTAACAGCACAGCGCCACAGTCGGGCTAGCCCCCGCTATGCAAGGCCGAGCGAGCAGACGACATGCAACCAGCACTCTTACACACACATTACTCGTGGCCTGACATCAATAATAAACCATCTATCTTGATCATCGACTCAAGCACTGACGCAGCTAATCTTCACAGCCAACAGCGCACTGTCAGACAAGATCCATCAACGTTGCACACCCCGGGACCGGAGGTCTGGTCACATCAATTTACCCCTCCCTGGCCGTCATACATCACTCAGCACACACACAGCTCAGCTTTTCTCAGCCCAAGAGACGCATTTCTTTCCTGCCTCAGCACAAGTCCACCTCGACGCCACACTGCATGTCGCTGACCCTAGGATGCCTGGACTTGGACTACAATGTGCATAGCAATGTCACCGGGTTCGTCACGGATATCTGACTTGCGGCCCATCACTTCCCTCTCCCGGCCCTCATCAGCCTGTGCTGTGCCTCACAGGAAGGACATCTTTCCGAGGTGCCTCATTAGATGCAAGATGCCGCAAGCAACCGTCGGCTCGCACCAGTGCATGCTGAACAACAAGGTATCCATTCATCGGTGCAACGCCCTTTGCGTGGCGAATGACCTCTACCACGTCGTTTATCTAACGAGCTGCTGCTTGAGACGGCAACGGGCGCCTTTCGCCACCGTTTTGAGGACCACCTGCAAGCATGACAAGCTGACACCCTGATCCTTGTGGCTCCGATTCTTTCATCAAGGCCGTTAGTTCCGGTCCCACACGTAATGCTCTTTCTTTCTTCCCGTTTGTCCTTGTGCGACAAGACGAATTTCATTGCAAGCATCTGCAGATAGTCTTGCGCCACCGACTGTCAAACCGTACTGCTGCCTACGACGTGCATCGTGCCTCCTCACATGGGATACACACGCGGTCTGCCGGCTAATACGCCCCATCGGACATTGCCTCACAAAGGATCTACTTGATGCTTGTACATGTCTACATGTGTCGAACACACGGGTTGGATATATGACTGAGGCATGCTGGTGTTTCCCGACTGTCTGACTACAGCAACATGCTTCGACGCGGGATCCCTCCCATTGGCGTTGGTGTGTTTCAATCTCGACGCACGATGAAAGACTTGCCGTTCTCGTTCGGACTGAAGCACGTTGCGATACTGTTTCAATCTATAGTCGAGTGGATAGTCCTTGGTAGCACCATATCCCGCAACGAGCAACAGGGCGAAATGGTCGGCCCCCACCCTCATAAAGAAGTTGCTCAATGTATTGACTCGAGCACATGTGCGCAGATCAATCAGTATATGGAAGGTAATATCTGGGGCCTTTGAGTTTCTCGATAGTCTCCCGGACCCGAAAAGCGGACATGAAGATTATATCAGACACCAAATGCAGTTATTGATGGGCACTCGGTGCTCCGTGTATGATGCTATTCGACTAGGACATGCAATTGCACACGACGCTCTAAAACAGCCTGTTGTCCGCGCTCGCCTTGGCGGCATCCCTTCTTGCGCTCTGCTTCCTGCGATCCTTTGCCTCGCCTGGCGGCTTGAAGAACAAACTCGGGCTCTCACCCTGCTTGACCGTGTAGCTCAGATAGCCCCTGTGCGCCGGGTCGCGGTAGTACTCGATGTCCTTGCGCGCCGTCGCATCAGGCAGCCTGTACTTGTACTGTGTGCCGAGCTGCTTCATGAGCGTGGCCAATGCCTCCTTTTTCGCGGCGTCGCCTGCGGTGGCGGACTGCAGGGCCGATAGTATGGGCGATGTGAGTATCGAGGCATCCGCAGTGGACGCGAGGGCGATGAGATCTGCAGAGGCCTGCAACGAGACTGTGGGGTGTGAGTCGCCGCGCAGGACGCGCTTGATGGCCGTGGGCGAGTAGAAGCGGGTGGTGACGGTGCCGCCGAGGGACTCGATGCGTGCAATGGCTCCGGCCGAAGCGCGCGAGACGACGATGTTGATGGCCGTGGTCAGGTGCTCGGGGTTCTACAGCCTTCAGTCAGCACGCAGTGCCTTCGCCATGTCATCGCTTGGACGTGTCCATACCCGTGCCAGCAGCTTCACGCCGTGCCGCTTGACGCCATGCAGACAGCGGGACTTGTGCAGCTCCTTCATGGTGATGGGCTTGGACGCATCCAGCCGGCCCTGGTCGATCCATGACTGTATCCGGTCGAGGTTGATGGGCGACATGTCCACCTTGAAGGGGTTGTATTTCCCCCTTCCTCTCTCCGGCTGCGTGATGGACAATGGCGTCTGTCCACCCTCAAAGCCCGCCGGCACCTTTCCGTGCGCATGCTGACCCTTCTGACCGCGCCCGCTCGTCTTGCCCTTGCCCGATGACGGACCGCGCCCGCGTCGAATCTTCTTGTTGTATGCGCCCTTGTTGTCCGAGAGCGAGGAGAGGATGGAGGCGCATCGCTGCTGCGCAGGCACGAGGAACGGCGCAATTGGCGCAGCAGTGGCTGTCCTTTGCGAGATTGAGAGGAGCGAGAAGGCGAGGCGCGTGGCCTGTAACCGGGGTGGCATGGTTGTGGCACGTGGATGCAGATATCTAGCTGGCCTTGTCGACGGTGGTGACGAGATGCGGAAATTCGGATGCCAAGGCGCACCTCCGCGGCTGATGCCGGTCAGTCAACGCACAACACTACTTTCACGTCCACAACACACATCACATATCTCGCTCGCCTCACATGCTGGACCACGATGATTCTAACGGTACACCATCTAGTCTGTGCAAGTATTCTAAGCTTTTTTCGCGAAGGCCAGAAATAAAAATACACTACCCTGGATATATACAGTGTTTTTCAACCCTAAGGAGAACTTTTACATACGTAGATGAAGTCGTCAAGCTTTGCCTTTCTTCAGCTTTCACGACTCACTGAGAGCCAAGTACATAGCTTCAAGACGACTTGATCTTGGATGCTGTAAAAAGATACCCCGTGTCGAGACGAGATCTGGCAGCGCCACATCCATACCGATACTCATACAACGTAAGCGACATGGTGTAGAGCTGTGCCTCAAAGGTGGGGCCTCATGACCCAATTCCTTGTTTAAAGCACCATACAAACACCGTGCTTCAACACTTATGCCTTCCAAACATTCCAATATGGTCTCAGGAACATCATATATCGTGTCTATGTTGCCATGCTGTTTGGAAGGGTATTCAACGATCGCTCACAGCTTGCTTGTGATGCTGGCAGTGACCGTGGCTCACTACGCCGTAACCACAATTCTACTCAGCAAAGCAGTCCGAGACGAGAGTCATCTAAAGATCCCACCAGTTGTTCCTCACTACATTCCTTTCTTTGGAAGTATTCCATGGCAATATGTCTGGAGTCCAATCGAGTTCTTGACTTCAAGGTAGGCACAGTTTCATGACTGCGAACAAGCCCCTGAGTACTCATCGAATCTAGTTACTATACCCTCCTACAACATCCAGTCCGCCTCAGGCTGTTCACCCGCGATTTCTACATTATCCAAAGGCGAGAACATGTCGTCGCACATCTCGCTCAGACATCGACCTCGAACACAATATTCAACGCCACATTCCTCCGCCAGGCCTGCGCCATGTCAGACGAAGCTGTAGCGCGCATGGGCAGCGAAGCCGAGACAACGCCAAAGTATTTCGAGCGCAAGTATTTGGCAGCCGCGCCGCTCTTTGCATGGAGCTCATATGTGGTACATCGCTATCTGGCCGGTCGAAACGCACTTCTGCTGTTACAACGATTCAAGAAGAACTTACATAACCGCATCGCAGCGAACGCCGCTCTCGCCCAACCCGAGGGATTCATGATAGACAAATTTCTAGACTTCTTCATTCACGATGTCACCGCTGCTTTGCTTGATGCCATGTGTGGTAAAGGACTACTTGAGCGCAATCCCACGTTCACTGGAGCCTTCTGGACATTCTGTGACAATTTGCCGACGTTCATGAAACGGACGCCAAGATTCCTAGCACCTCGGGCTATCCAGGCGCGTGAAGAAGTACTCGCAGCGGTAGCAGACTGGCACATGTGGGCGAGCGAGAGTTTTGACGAGAAGGTGACATTGCTGGATGCAGATGGGGACGACCCGTTCTGGGGGTCTAAGTTCTTCCGCGAAAGATTTTCAGCTTTCATTCACGACTTGGGATTCGAGGCTCGGGACATGGCGTCAATGGACTTGGGATTTCTGTTCGGGTACGTGGTACAATGACGACTATCAGGCGTGAGAAAGTAACTAACTTCTGCCGCTTTAGTGCCAGTGCTAACGTCACTGTCAATACGTATTGGTGTGCCATTGATGTCTTCAAGGATAAAGTCCTCCTTGAAGATATCCGCAGAGAGGTACAAGGGTGTAAAGTAGATGGCGATGGCGATCGTTCCTTCGACATCAGCAAGCTCATCCAACAGCCGATATTGCAAGCTGTGTTTGCCGAGAGCTTGAGACTGCGCTGCCACAATATGTTCATTCGCAAGACGACAGCAAATCCACATCCTAGATTGGGTCATACCCAAGGATAACTTTGTGATCGCATGGTCTACTCCAGGTTAGTCTACGCACACACATGGGTTAGAGCGCACTTACTCAGACTCCCCTCTACAGGACACATGGACTCGAAAGTATGGAGCAACACAACCAACAGCCATCCCGTCGACGCTTTCTGGCCCGGACGCTTCCTAAAATACACTGACGACTCGGAAACCCCGCGATTCTTCCTAGTCGGAACGGAAGGCTCGTGGTTGCCATCTGGAAGTGGTGCCAATCTCTGTCCTGGCAGGCACTTCACAAAGATCCACTGCATTGTGACGTTAGCAATGATGGTGGAGAGCTTCGATTGCGACATTCTCGCCGAACCCAAGGATCTCAAACTTGATTTGAGCAAGTTTGGGATGGGAGTTCTTGGGCCCAGCGGCAAGGTTGGTGCTCGGCTTCGTCGAGGGGGGCTCTCGATAAATCGCGAAAGCTAGAAATAGATACACCATCCTGTCTGTATACAGAGATTTTTAAGAGTTCGAAATAGCTTCTCATTACGTAGATGTAGTCGTCAAGCTTAGCTTTTTTGACCGGCATTCATTCCACATTGGAAACGTAGGTGAGGCTGTTAGGTGTAGAAGGCTTGACCATCTTGCGTTGACCGCAACATCCATCTTGGTGGATAAGCCAACAACATTCTCGAGTTGAGGAATGACTGAATGTCAGTTGTGACTGATTCGAGGTTGATAGTGAACAGTGTAAGACTGACTGTGCCGAACGAAAGAAGCGTTTTGAGCTTGACGATTGCGGGATGGTGCCTGAGGTGTGGCCATGGTTCGTCGGTGCCCTTTTCTGCGAAGTGACAGTGAGTAAAGAGTCCGTCAGCCTGTTGATGTTGTAGTAGATCGTCTTTTGCGCTGTAGCTTGGTGGGGTAAACTGTATATCCCTGTCGTTCAGCGTTGGGTTCTCCTTCTTGTACGCCGCCCATACTCGTTCAGCCCCATTTGTGGCAAAGAAAGGGAACCTTTGGGAGGAGGATCTCGTAAGGAACATGATCAAACTCCGGTGTTTTGGCGGTGGCAACACTGCTAGATGTTGGCGGTCGAAGAACGGGTTCAATTTGAGAGTTGAAAACCCTTTCTGCTGCATCTGCCATTGTGTGAAGCGAATTCGTGCGACTGGCCTAGTCTCTTTGTCTAAAATAGGTGGTGCTACTGACCTAAGTGTGCGACCTAAGTTATCAGTGGTTCCTCCGATGAGTCGTTGGCTCAGTCTCGATTCAGAAATGTCGAGCGAAAGGCAGTCAGGTTCAAATCTCATGGCAGCCTTCATGACCTCGTAATACATGCGTCCGCCGCCTGATCGTATGACTGCACAAGCGAGGTTTGGACGAGAACGCGGAGGTCTGTCGAATAATCTGTTGTTGTGTATGCATCTCAGTTGAGCTGCGTCTGGTGTGGATGTGAAACTGTAGTCGTATGCCGCGTCTGGCGGGTATGTGAACAGCGTTGGGCAAGTCGATACGTCTATTGGTAGGTCATTGTATTGTTCTTGTTGTTGAGACTTCAACTGTTCGACGAGGAACTTAAACGCGTCACACCACGTTGGTCGTTGTCGTATGTTATGTTGTTGCTCGATGCAATCAAGAATACTTGACAACAAACCGCTGCGCGGGTATTCGTATAGTAGACGGGCGGCGGGGTTGACGAAAGTGTTCGGTGTAGATATGCAGCTGAGCGTCTATGTGGTGTACAGCCCACATTCATTTGCGCCTGGTTGTTGCTGAGCGGTGACTACAAAGCATGTCGCCCAGCGTTTGATGTTGCGCCATGTCGTGCTTTTGTCAGCCATGAGTCTGCCTCTTATCGTATTGGAGACTCGAGTTGTGAGACCATCGTTTCTGTATCCGCCAAGAGAGTTGAATATTTGGATCTCTCCGTTGATGTTCGCCGTTGCTGCTGTCCAGTGGTCGAGGCCATCGAAGACGGGGAACGCAATCATGCGCACGCCGTATAATTGTACGAATTGCTGAGCTTGTAGCCGTTTTGCGGCGCCCCAGTCTTGAGTGGAGCCTACATCGTGAATGGCTGTTGTCTGGGACGTGTTGCAGAGCATCGTTGAGATGTTATGCCTGCCGCCGTCTTGTATGTGGTGCATGGCAAAATCGAACACGCCGGATGTGATGGGTGAATCTGTCATCAACGACAGCAATTCAGCAGCATGGAGTAGCATTGGGCGGTCAAGCCGTGCTCGAGAGCTGGTGCGGATATATTCGTGTTCGCCATATTCATTGCTGTAGCATAAGGCGAGCGCAAGCAGTTGTGCTGTGTGCCACCTCTGGATGCGTACATCTGCCACCATTCTTCGCAATTTTTTTTTGCACATGCGGCGGCTGGGTGGCGCTGAAGATGGAGGGGGTAGATGTCGCTACCAGAGTCTCCACATCGACAGTTTCGCACGCGTGTTGCTTGCGTGGACGTTGGTCTTGGTTCTCAGGACTTAGTGGGCGTTTCTGTGATATGCCCTCTGCGACTGCATGTCCGTTGCACAATGAGAAGCTAGTGCCGTCGCCTTGTGTTTGCTGATCCTTCTCAATGCATGCTGAGAAGACAGCATCGGAGCTGTAGGTCTCAAAGTAAGACCTAGGTGTAGGACAGTCTTCGCTTTGTGTTTGCCGGTCTGCTGTGATGTACGATAAGCAGATGAGGTCTAAATCTACTACGTATTAGCACGTGGACGTTGGAGATGCGCAGTCTGCTTTCTGTACCTTCATCATCTTGTGCGTGCCCCTCAACGAGGGATGTCCCGGCTGTCTGGCATCTTGACTCCTGCTCACTGACTTCTTGTCTCGTACTGCGCGGTTCGGTTCCTTGTTGTCGCGCAGTAGGATCTGCGTGTGCCTCACTAGCTGTTGGTGTCTTTGTACTCGGCAGCTGGGCAGCAAGATGCGCGCGCAGTCTTTGTGCATATAATTGTTGGGTTCTGTCGGGAGCGGTAACGTTGCGAGATTTTGATTCAATGGTAGAGTAGGCGCGTTTGCGTTGTGCTGTGACGGTGAGAGCGGGACCTGCAATTGTAGAGATTGGTGTAGCTGTGCGCAGCTTTGCAGCTCTTTCTTGCTAGATAACACCTGAGAAGAGTACTGTTAGCGCTAATCTTGCCTCATTGTCATCGCTTGTAAGAGAAACATACAGTCTTCTTCCTGCAGGCGGAGAGTTTCGTGGAATGCAGAAACGAGACTGAAATCGCTTGCTCTCGCGTCAAAGGCGCCAGTACTGCTTGATATGATTGAGCTGATAGCACGTGTCGGAACATGCGAAGAACGTGGAGCTATTGAAGTTGCGGGCGGCTGTAGCAATGGACGTGACTGAAGATGCGTTGGAGGAAGTGGTAGCGGTGGGCGTGGAGGCAGAGGCGGCGGAGGCGGTGGGAATGGTGGGCGAGGTGGCAGCGACATCGGCATTCGATCATGTGTCATGTTTCTTGATGTGGGGTGAGAGTTACTGGGGGAAAGATGGAGGTAAGTGGGGGAGACGGGGAAAAGTGTCGTATATATATATATGGGACAATAGAGGAAGGCACGAGGAGGAAACGGCGAAAGAGTGAGGGACAAGAGAAGAAGGAACGAAAGAGGAAGGCACAAATAAACACAAAATCGTAGAGCAAGACATATAGATATCTGTTTTGGAATGTCGTGTTTGATTTCGGAGCACTGCAGCCCTAGGAAGGCGCGAAGGTATCTTTGTGAGTTCAACGGTTATCGCCCGTTGGCAGAAAGAAGAAGTGTAAGTGGATCTGAGATGATATAGCGTGGATTATGAAGAGGAAGTTAGTCATTTCGAGGGAGAAATGTGTGCCCGCCACATCGTGACGGTATCTCCTTCCTGAAAAATTTCGGCATCAAAATAGCGAGGAGTGTAACAACGTTACGAAAGAACACGTTTGTGAGGGTGTTCGCACGCTCTGGTACCTACAACGACGTCTAACTTACGATGTTATTGCACGAACACGAACTGTGGTTTTCCACGCATACTGGGCCTCAAGCTGCAGGCTCTTTACCTAGGAAGCACCATCTTCCTCCTTCCCATCGTTTTCCTCTTTCTCCTACATCTCCTCACCCAGCTTTATCCAAGTCCATCGCAACACCTTTCTCATCCTTTGCATCCACCTTCCACTCCCCCTTCTTCTCCAGCGCTGCCGGCGCCTTACTGACTTCCCCCTTCTGCTTCCTCAACCTCGAAAACGGCACGACGTCCGAGAATGTGTTGCCTTCGTGAGCAAATGTGCAGCTCTTGTTCTTGCATTTCCCCTTTGCATAGCTCTTGCATTTGACACATTTGCAGCAGTCTGATTTGCCGCGCAGGATGCAGTTCGTGCACTGAGGGTTGTTGTCGAAGGGCCAGTTGTGGGTCAGGCATTGGGTGCAGGAGGTGATAGCCCCGTTTGGCTTCGCGGTATGGGGCTTGGGAGTGCTTTTTGGTGGGTTGGCCATGATATAATGCATAAAGGTTGGCTCGTCAAGCTGCAATGTCTAGGCAGAGAGAGGTAATGCTTACTCAATGTCCGGATTCCATCCTTTCTCATGCGTATTCATTTCGAGCACATCATGTGCCTGTTCGGTAGCTTCCAGTCTCGCTCTGAGGTCTTTTACCGTATGCTCGTTGCTTGTTGTAAGATGCTCATGACTTCTTTTATCGTCGTCCGCCAGTTGTAGACTTGACCGCCGCTCGACCAATTCCAGGCGCATCTTGTTGATGTCTCTCTGCAAATCCCTTATCTGCTGCTGCATCTTCTCTTGTGCACCGATGAGTTCGATAAGCTGGTCTTTGTGTTCCGCGTGTATGTCTGCAAGTGTAATCGCATTCGAGGTACGAGTGCCATCAAGTTGTTCGAGGCAATAGCTTTTCGCGGCTCTCTCGCGATGTGCGAGGGTTTTCTGGTTTGCAAGTTCAGGCTCCAGTCGCTGCATTTTCGCCTGATCGCTCTCAGGTGCGCAGTTCTCCGTTTCATCTAATACACCCTGTGACACTGTGGGGGCGTCACTGTGAGTTCCGCCGTCGAGATTCTGATCCTTGGGTCTCTTTGCAAACGGCGCATTCTCCAAAGGAGTCGAGGAAGGATCGCGCTTGGTCATGCTTGTTGATGAATGATGGAGTGTAACTAATGGTACCCCATAAGAAAGGCGCGGTTGAAGCGGAGAGAAGCCTTAGTGTGGGGGTCGCAGGTTGTAGAGTTGTGGTGTTCCGTAAAGCGTGCGAAATCTTTCCCGTGACGTAACCATTCACTTCACTCTGCGCATTACCCTGCATTAGCTTCCTAGCACACCTGTTAAGAACTTAGCCACCCGCCTACTTATTAGTCAGACTAACTACTTGTAATCACCACCCCTCAACACTTCCAGCCACAACGAATGCAGCAGCTCACCAAGCTGAAGAAATGACGCTAAAATCAAAGCTCGCAACTCTCAGAGCAGAATTCAATTCTGGAAGAGTAGAACCTGCCATTGGAGTAGTGGCAGCGCAAGCCAATCACGCAGCTGTTCAGACCCAGATTGCGACACGGTTGGCCCCAGAAGGCAGGAGTACTGGTGGGTAAGTGAGGTGCTCCAGGCCGAACAGAGAATGAACGATGACGAATGGAAGAATGTTGGGAACGAGGCCACATGCGGGTGGAGTCAATGTACACTACGCAGCTGAGTTGAAGCTCGACGTGGCTGTGTGCTGTTGTCATGGCTAGTCAATTAGTATGGTGAGCAAGCATCAATGCACTTATACACCACCAAAAGGATCTTTTCGTCCAACATGCAAAGAGATAGAATTTGATGGCAGTGCATGCCTATTGTTCGGAGGCGCATTACAATTACAGCCAGATTGAACCATATCCCTAGTCTAAAACTACCTCTTCCAACGACCTTCCAGCATTCGCCCCTCCACACCCCTTCGTCATTCTATCTACTGTCCCTTGACGTAAGGAGGAGCAGCGGGGTCCTCCATACACTGATCAACACGCATGAGGTCCTTGCCAGTAGCCTTAGCGATCTGGATGAACTCCCTCAAGTATTGGACGGTGGACGGGTACAAGTAATGGAGGACAACAAGGTTGCCGCCCTTGGCAACGTCACGCTTGAAGGCAGTCAACTGATTCTCAGGGGTGCTGGTCTCGGCCCACAGCCAGTCCTCAACATCGACGGACCAGTTGGTGATGGTTGCCTTGGGGCCGACAGCCTTCGCAAGACGGGCGCGCATACGGGCTCCCTCGTTACCAAAGGGAGGACGGAAGTAGGGGGTCTCGAGGCCGTTGAACTGAGACTTCATAGCCTTGATGTCCTCGTTGTACTCCCAGTCGATGGCGGCGTAATCGGGCAGCGACTCCATCTTCGGGTGGGTGAAGGAGTGGAGCGCGAGCTGGTGGCCAGCAGACATCATCTCCTTGTAGACGTTGGTCAGGTTGGTGCCTTGGTCAAGGAGAGGTGCGCCAACAGTGAAGAAGGTGACCTTGATTTTCTCTTCACGGATGATCTTCAGGACATCCTGGGCAAAGCCTGGAATACCATCATCAATGGCGAAAGCGAACGAGTTGGGGCGCTTGCAGGCGAACACAAGCGTACCGGTGTCGTCCTTGGGAGGGATGGCGAAACCAGCAGGGACGGAAGGAACGATCTCAATGGAGGATAGAGTGACGGACTCGGTGGTGTGGAAACCCTTGAGGGCGAAACCAATGACACGGGAAAAGTCGACCTTGAAGTGGCTCATTGGGATGTAGATGTTACCGTTCTTAGCATAACGCTCAGCATCAGCAGAATCCCAAGTCTCGGGGAAGGGAGCAACTTCCGAGTTACAGCCCTGGTTGTGTTGCTGAAGCGCGACAGTGAATTTGGTGGTTCCAGAGTAGGCGATGTGAAGGTAAGATCCCTTGTACTTGTTGAAGTCACTGCAGGTACCAGAAACTTGAGTGTAGAAAGAGTAGTCAGCATCGGGGGAGGTGATGGTGAGCTTTCCGCCGTTGTAGGCGAGCGTCATGCCATCATCGCCACCGTGCCAGTTGCCCATGGCGTTCGTGTTAGCGTTGGCAAACTTATCGACGACGAGAGCAGTGGCGGAAGGGTTCGGGGGGGCAGCAACGGTGGAGCTTGAGCCAGAGCCACCATCGACAGGAGCAACGACCCACTCGGAGACGGTGTTGCCACAGTAGAAGGACATAGGACCAAAAGACACGGTAGTGGAGAACCCAGAGAACAAAATAGTGGTGAGCTTTGCCTTGTTCAGCGAGGGGTACTTGGAGAAGGGAATGCTGTAAAGCTTCTCGGTGCCATCAAATGTCCAGCCGAGTTCAGCAGACGAATGGGTTTCGGTCTTGGCAGCCACGGGATCGCAGTTATCGGAAGAATCGAGCTCAACGGACAAGGTGGCACCCCTGGGAGCCTTGATACGGAGAGAGATGCCTCCATATTTGGTACTAGCATCGACACAGGGAAACTGGCTGTAGAAGTAGCCACCATCTCCCTTGGGAACGATCTCTACGCGGTTGGACGAGGGCTTGCCAACAGTGAGGGACTGGACGGAGTCATCTGCGGAGGTTGGATAGTTGAAGGAGTTGTAGAACAAGAAAGTGAGACGGGACTGGGAGATCCAGTCGTCGATGAGGAGAGGAGCGCATGTTCCAGAAGCCTGGGAGGAGGAGACAGTCGCAAGGGTGCTGCGTGCGGAGGAGACACTCGAAGCCCTGGAAACGGAAGAGGCAACCGACGAGCTGACTCGGGTAGCAGAAACAGCAGAGCTAGATGCGGCCCTGCTTGAGACAGAAGCAGCCGCGCTGGACGAAGCCCTGCTTGAGGCGGGAGCAGCCGAGCTGGACGCTGCCCTGCTTGAGGCGGGAGCAGCAGAGCTGGGGGAACCACCGGAGGTAGGGCAGACGAGCGCGATGTTGCTCAGCTGCCATGTAACTGTGTTGGAGGAGAAACCAGACCAAACGAGACCGGTGACGGCGTTCCCATTGGCACCAGAGAATGCAGTGAACGGCAGAGTGATGGTCTGGGAGTTGCCAGTCAAGCCAGTAACCTGAGTGTAGTAGGAGCTGTAGCTTGCGGCGGAGCAGGAAGCCTTGGTCTGAAGCTCAACCACAACGGAACCCTGGGAGGGGCCCTTGAGGGTGAACTGCACTGCGCTGAGCTCCTTGCTGGAAGCGGCCTGGCAAGGGAACGTCTCATAGAAGTACGATCCAGACTTGGGCTTGAAGTTGAGCACGCCGCTGGTGGCCGAGATAGAGCTCATGCTGCTATCATCTGGAGACACATTAGCGACAGATTCCGGAATCATGAAGAATTATTGCCATACCGCTGGTCCATTCACCCAGGCTGTTGGTCTTGGTCGACCATTTGGAAAAGTCGTCGATCTTGGTGGGTCCCGAGCAGGCGGCGAAGACCTGGGTGCTGAATGCGGCCACGAGGCCGATTAGAGAAGAAGTATGCATTAGAAGGTTGTATAGCGAGAGACTGCGGAAAGCGAGTGTACAGAAGCCGAATTGACTTCCAGTCGTTGAGTTTTGACACCCAACGGATTAAAAAGAGGGTTAGGAGAGCAAGACGATTGTCGTAAGGTCTCAATAAGGGAGGCTCTTCCCCAATACATATAATGCCGCTCCGACGCAGCGGCTCAAGCATGACACCTGCGAAATTTGCCTAGCGCGCCAGGCATGCAAGCCTTCGCGAAGCAGCCCTGTCGTTTCGGGAGCTTTGCTTCTATTTAGGGCTGCCATGGGCTCGGCAAGTGCAGATCAGACGAGCGCTTATGCCATTTCGGGAATAAGCTGTGCTGACCATGCGTTGCTGGTGCACGGCTAGAGCAGGCCAACCCCTGAATTGAAGAAGACTCTCCTGGAGGTTTGTGGAGACGGCAGCCCGGGCTGGTTACCCACTCCACTGTTGTTTAGAGTCGTGATGGTGGTGTGATCCATTTCCGAGTGCAGGCCATAACGGGTTCCTGCTGGAGCTGCTCAAGCGCAGTCACATGAAGATGGATAGTTGAGCTGTGGTAATCAGGGACCATTAGCACGAACCAGATGTAGTCAAGGCGGGGCTGAAACTACCAAGAAATAGACAGAAAGCAGCGTAAATCTTGGGGCAACTCAAAATACGAGGAACAATACTTGGCCGGTGGGTCGTGTTTGCGGGCGTTCTTGGCTGCCACTGCATGCAACGCCGTGCAATAGGGAGCTGGCGCGAAGTCGTTGGGCGGGCGCTATTGCTGTCGGCACCGCGCTCCAACGAGGTCCAGCGCAAGCAAGGCACATGGCTCCTCGCGCAGACACGAGGTTTTGGGTGTACAGCGCACGGCGCACAGCAAGCTGGATGAGGGGAACCTTATTGGCTCCGCTCTTTACGAGATAATCGCGTCTTGCCGTCTTTGCTTGTCGCGATGATCGGAATCTTGTGCACGGCGGTCCCAGGGCTTGCCGGCTTGGTGCAAAAGCCAATTCCTACGTGGCGCCTCTTCCACCACTGTGAGCATCGCGATCACTCCTCCGCCGCCGCGTGCTTTCTGGTGTTGTCGAGCTTGTTTTCTTCTTACTTCCCCTGCCTAGAGCCTCTACCCCTGCCGAGAGAAACTGTCAGCTCCGCCACCCATGGCTGTTTCAGGCCTTCGCGGCCTGAACGGGTTAGGGAGCTGTAAACATTTGATGAATACTGGGGCACTGCGTATCCATCGCATTCTGTAGTCTCACACCGGAAGACAGCAGGAGATTCAAGGTGCGAGATCGTCCAGCGGGTAGAGCTGTTGAGAGCGCGGTGCTTCATCGCGCCTTCCGACTCAGGAGACCCGCAACCCGCCTTACGCCTTGACTAAGCGCGCAATGCTCCCTCCGTCGCTCGACGTCACTTCTGGTTCCACCCCCTTTCGACTTGATGCTTGCAAAGACTGTACTGACGCAGGACCATACTCGACCTTCCGCCGGCTTGGCTCTTACTCATCTCTGGGCGCAGGCACGCGGTTCCACTTGGGAGATTGCGCTGCTGCATCACATCCAGAGACACCAGACTTACAGTCAGAGATGCATTCTCAGGACGCATGTCATCTTTTAGGCACACAATACATGTTTAGGACTGACCGGCCATTAAACTTACGCCCGTGAATACAGGCGGCCTCCATGCCTACCTATGCAATGTTCAGCAATTAAACGATTGCTTTCGTCAATTTACATCTTGCTCCATCAACAGAGGTAGGGCTCCATCAACAGAGGTAGGGCTCGGCTAGTCTTGCCGCTGCAGGTCAACCCCGCGAATGGCTCGTCACTGCTGGCGAACATCATCAGCATCATCACTTCCTGCGAAGTCATCAACATGTCCTGAAAACATCAGACTCATTCACGATTCGTATGCGCTTCATACACATTTTGAAACCACTCCTGCAGCCAGCTCGACAACGATACAACATGGCCAATACCAGCGAGTCGGTCACGATCCTGCTCATCCAAACGCGCTCGAGCTTATGAATCTAGTCTCGCCAGGCTCGCACAGCAACTTGTAGGCAACGGTCCACGCAAATCCGAACCAACTCACAGACGCATCCGTGGCTTATTCAACGGTAAATATGTCTTTGACACCACCGAAGCGCACTTCGTTTGGGAGGTCTCCAACTATCCACAGCACGTCTTCAAATATCCCCCATGAAGTTGACGTCCAGCCCACTAAACCATCTCAGGTACTACGTCCCGTTATCGAGCTTCTCCCCGGATGCCGACCTCAGCAAACTCTCCGAAGTAGACGGCACCAATGGCTCTGCGCACCTCGCCCGCTTGACAGTCGCAGGCCGCAGCACAGACCGCGTCATCATCTTCAACACTCCTGCACTCAAAGACCTCGTCAAAATCGAGTTCCGCGCCATGGACAAGTGGTTCGAAGAAGACGTGGAAACATTCTGTCACCCTAAAGACCCCTACAAGCGCATCGACATTCTGTCCTCTACGCGATCCGTGAAAATCGCCTTGGACGGCGTGACGCTCGCCGAAAGCAGCAGTCCACTGTTCCTTCTGGAGACTACCCTGCGCACGCGCTACTATTTGCCGCCTACGAGCGTAAAATGGGATCTTTTGATGCCGAGTGATCTGGAGACGCTGTGTCCGTACAAAGGCAAGGCGAATTACTATCATGTTAATGTGGATGGAAAGCTGCATAAGAATCTAGTCTGGTACTATCGGACACCGACCATGGAGAGTGCGGCAATCGCAGGGCATCTGTGCTTCTATAATGAAGCAGTTGATATTTGGGTCGACGGGAAGAAGGTGGAAAGGTAAATGGCTCATGGGCAGGAATGGGAGTTGAGGAGATTACTCTTCTCGGCTGCAGGTTAGTCATTGGTCATTGGTCAACCGAGAGCTGAAATATTACCCATCACTGCAATTTGCACACCGAATACGAACATTTGAGACTAATCACATTTCTCGGTCGCTCTTTGTATGGTGCCTCAAGTGCCAGCCTTCGGTGTGATGGCAAACAGCTTGTTGAACATGTTGTCTGGGTCGTACTTCGCTTTCAGCTCTTGCAGGCGCTCATAGTTTCCTCCGAATACGTCTTTAGATCTTTCTTCGTACTCTAAAACAAGTTAGCTTCTGGACCGTGGAGCTCAATGGGCAGTACGAGTGATGCACTCCCAACAGCCAACCGATCGCTTGTAGGATGAGGAATGTAAGGTGTGCACTTACGATCATAGTTCCCATATACCATCGAAGCGCCATGCTCACCTCTCTTCCCGACCCAACCATCCTCGCTTTGGGCCGTCTCGGCGCTTCCCCTCTCCAACTCGGTCTTGAGCAATTTCGCCACGTCGCGCGACCACTGGCGACATACCGCATCGTTCGCCTGATCCCACCACAACGGTGCAATAGCAATATTGAAGTGACGCCCACGATTAGCAAACGCCGTCGCCGAGTTGGATACTTGGATTATCTGAGTCGGATCGAGCAATTCCCACATAATCTGGCTGCCCTTCGCATCTGATACTTTGTCGGTAAATTTGGCATAAGATTCGAGGATAGACAGGATGAAGTCTGGCCGAATGGGCAACTCGAATGATGATCCCTTAAGCGAGACGCGAGCGCCGATCGGAGGCGCCAGCAGCTTGTTTGCATTCTCGTACGACACCATCGCCATGGTACTCGCGACGGGCTCTAGGTCCACTATCTCCTTGAAAAGTTCTCTACCTTCCTCCTCAGATCCGTCGAACACCACGGCGGCGAAAAACATTGTTTGGAAACCTGCCTCGGGCGGTCTCACGAAGCCGAGGCCACTGCTGGCGCGCCCTGTCGCCTTGCTCTTGCCATCGACACCAGGCAAGAAGATCTTGTTGCTTGCTTCCACAACCTTGGTAATGATGTCTGGGACGGGAGGAAAGATCATGAAGCCTGCCCACATCTTGCCTTGTTCGTAAGCTTGGAATACGAAATCGATGCCGACGCCGAAGTTCTGGCCTGCGCCTCGCAAGCCCCAGAACAGGTCCTCGTTCTCGGTCGATGAGGCTTTGACAATACGTCCATCTGCAAGAACAATGGTGCATTCGAGAAGGTTGTCGACCACGAGGCCGTATTTAACTGTAAGCCACCCGAACCCGCCGCCAAACGTCAACCCGCCGACTCCAGTGTCCGCTACCGTTCCGCCAACTGCAGCAAGGCCGTGGGGCGCGAGGGCGGAATCGACGTCTCCCCAAGTTGCGCCGCCACCAATCCTGATGGTCTTCTTATCGGTGTCAACTGACGTAGTGCGCATGTGTGTATTCAGGTCGATGAGCAAGCCGCCATCGGTGGATGAAGCACCAGCTGTAGAGTGTCCGCCCCCTTTGACGGCGATGTCAAGGCCTTGCTGTGATGCATACTTGAGTGCGATTGATACGGCTTCAGCCGACCTGGGGATGAGACAAGCTCCAGCAGGCTTCTCGGCTGCGCGAGACCAGCGGCGGATGGACTGGGTGTACGCCTCCTCCTCCTCTGGTGTTACAAGCTGTGCGTCAGTTGCGCGCAACAATTCTCGTAGCGCTGCGACATCCTCAGTGGAGACTGATCTTTTGGGCGTCATTTTGATGTGATGAAATTGCGGGAGGTGGAGGTGGAAATATCCAGAATATAGCAAATATAAGAGGCGGCGTAGAGGGCGAACGATGGCGTTAGCGGATATAGGTTGGTAACTCTTGATATCTGGTGTCACTGTGCCACCAACCGCAACACGTGCGGCACTTCATCATCGTCTAATTGAAAGGGCATTGGCTGAACATACTGTAACCGGGCGAATAAGCTGACCATGTTAGGCAGTCCGTCAGCACTTGATGAAGACTGCAGAGCGCTAGCCTTTGGTTAAAAACATGCTGAGCTGGTAAGCGTGAACTCTCTGCTTGATCATCTAGCAGTGACATGTCGTTGGAGTGGTGTTCTGATGATTAGATCGCAGATGGAATCTAATCGTAATTTCTACAGCGCGACCTACGAGCCATTAATGTACGCTAAACAGGTGTGCAATACTTATCGATACACTTCTTCATAACTCCCTTATCGATTGTCAGGTTTGACTTATCATCTTATTGGTCATGTTGGTGCTGCGCCGCACTTTGAATGTGCGTGCTCACCAGGTGTGTCCAAAGTGAAAATGCGGCGAGGACCTCGACAACGAATCCAAACCTGATTCCAGTGGGGTATGAAACTGTACTGAAGTCCTGTCACGGCTTAACGTGCTAATTAGCTTTTTGGTACTGTACCATAGAACCGCGAGCAATCGCGGTTCATGAGTAGATAGTTTTTACTTTCAGAACAGCTTATCAGTCTGCTATGTGGCTTCAGCAATAATGAAATATTAAAAAATTCGCCTGAGTGATATACAGTCACATCTGAGGTGGATATGTTGTGCTGAATAGGAATCCAGACTGCTCGGATCGACTTGAGCGATAAAGCAGGTGGATGTTCATTTACCGGTAAGCTTGTGGGGCCGAAGATTTTTGGAACGCCACGTACTGTATGCGCCGGAACCTTGATACCCACCGGCGACATCAACGTCCATCAACTGCGATAGTTTACAATTCTTGTCAGATGCACTCTCCTCACCATATTTTGTATGCCGCTCACACTTTTAACATGCTACACTCTGCGCTGCAATGCTGCGGGCGTGCATCGCGCTGCTAAACGTGACGAATCAGACGTGCTCACGATCAGCTTAACGCCCTCAGTGGACTAGAACAGGAAGATTTTGTATGCATGCAAGAAGAAAAGAACGGGAAGAGCATCGGAAGTTGAGGTTTATCGTTCCGGTTTCTCTCGTAACTTCATACGGTCTCGTGAATAGATTCAATAGGCGAAGAAAGAGTCGTGCACGTCGCGAAGGATTTTAGTCAACGACAACGAAAAGCCAATGGCAAGCTCTATCTAGGTATCGATAAGCATCTAGGCTTTTAGAAGCGACGCGCTACTGCTCGAGTGATGAGCGGCTCCTACTACCTCTGCGAAGGTCCTGCTGCCTGCAGTTGCAGTGCGCGACAAGAACAAAACAGCTTGCTGTATTGTACCAAAAACGTTTTTACATTCCTATTGCATTCCGTTTAGACAAGATCCTTACTTCGACCCGATTTGAGGCACTTGGCTTCGCGATCTCTTATCGTGTTTTCGTTACCCCATCCCGAGGTCTTCTCGGGTCTTCTAGAAGGCGGTGTCTAACACTAGTAGGTAACTAACATGCCGAAGATGAGTCTTATGACTGAATATCCAAGGCACTAACATCCGCTATGCCTCAGGGTTGCTAGACTATCGATAAGCTCTCTTATCGGAACAGATGGTGAATAGTTGATGGCGAGGAAGTAATGGACAAGCAGCCAATTTTTGGAGGCACTCGTGGTTCTAGTCGTACTGGTGCAGGATGATTGTAGTATTCTCACAGTAGGTGTGTCTACGAGTATCAAAGAACATGCTTCTGAGCTTGAGTTGCGGAGGGGGGTTGATAAGAAATACTCCTTAGCTCCTCAATGGCGTCCTGAGGGGGTTTCTTGCGAGCTACTTCTTAGCGGTGAACGGCAGCAATTTATGAGAGGAAATCGGGCTGATAACAATCCACCACTCCTACCACACACTTCCAATCACCCACTTCTTCCATTTGAACAGCTTTACAACACTCTCTGAGCTTCCAACCACCCCCTGCTTCTATCTCACGACTACTGCGACAGAAGCCATTCTATTCGCAATGTCGTCCACCATGACAACACGTCCGATCGAGGAGGTCGATTCCGTGGCCCCCCTGGAGCGACCACACAAACGCTGCAAGACGAGCATGGACATGAGCTGTTTCTCAGAAATATCGCGTCTACCTTCAGTCTACACCCGGCCCACAATACCAACACTGTCTTCCTCTGAGCTTGAGGACGGGATTGCTGCGGATATATTCGGAGAGCTGCCTGCCTCTGCCCAGACATACTATACAGAAATTGGACTGGGCATAAATCAAGCACCACTGGTGCAGCTACCACTTACACCTTCGCCCACTCAGGTAGACCTGGATGTATCTGCTGAGGATGCCCGGGATAAAGAAGTGTTTGGAGATTTTTCACCTCCACCTTCGCCCATCCAGGTAGACCTGGACGTATCCGCCGAGGTTACCCGGGATAAGGAACTGTTTAGAGATGTTGCCGCTCCTACTGAGGCTATACCTACACAAGCACCACCGGGGCAGCTATCACCTCCACCTTCGCCCTCTCAGGCAGACCTGGTTATATCCGACAATGGTTCTGATCTTGAGGCAGAACTTCGGAAGTCCTTTAAGCACAAACAAGCTGCTCTCCTCGAAGAGAACGGGCTCGTCGAAACCGGCGCAAAGAAACTCCCAAAGCCGAAAGGCCCACCGCCCACCTACCCAAGAGCCTACGAAAAGGTCCCTTGCATACACTGCCACAGAAACAGATGGTCAGCGCACTGCGACGGTAACATGGCATCGGAATGTGCCTCCGGCGAAAAGATTTGGGTGGCGGATTGCTACAACTGCAAAATGACAGGCCGCGTGTGCGGAATGATGAGGTGTGAGACAGATGAAAAAGGAGAAAAGCCCTGTACGAACATTCGATGCGAGTTCGCGCATAAGGGCGACGCGTACTGGGAGATGGCAGCACCTTGTAACAAGTACGACGTCAAGAGAGTACCTCACAAAGCAAGGGTCATGAGTGAAGCAGAGAAGAAAGGACATGCTAGACTCTGGCCTGCTGCCGTTCGTGAGCAAAGCACACAAGACTGGGCGTGCTAGATACGGGCCTGTTGCTTGAGATAGGGTTTCGGTACTCGTTCTCATCAATGAAATTACTATTCCAGACATGCTTCCGGCCTCATTATGATCGTGATGTTTTCTATGCTGCCATTGTAAATTATCTCTGCGAGGTGCTTCAGCTGTGACTAATACGTGTCAACGCCTGCGTACACCTACGTGTGCTTTAAGACAGATGCTTGAACTGACAAACGAACAACTCATGCATGCTCAGAATGAGCGCACCAATCTCCCGCCACAATAATGCAAATATTTCCAGCATCCGATATCCCATCCGTATCTTAACATGTACCAGATGCCTCCAACACCTACAACCGACTCACAAACCCACTCCGATCAATCTTAACCAAATACTCCTTCCCAATATCCTCCACCCTCGTCACACCCGCCAGCCCCATACACAACCTAAACTCATCACCCAACAACTTCAAACAAAGCTCCACGCCCTCCTGCCCCTTATACGCCAAACCCCACAACACCGGTCGACCCACCCACACGAAGTCCGCACCCAGCGCAAGCGCCTTGAACACATCTGTTCCGTGCCTGATCCCGCCGTCGACGTGTACGGGTATCTTCTTGGAGTGCGAGCGCACCGCTTCAGCTACTTCAGGCAGGGCATCGATAGTTGCGAGCGCGCCGTTGAGTTGGCGGCCCCCGTGGTTCGATACCACGATGCCGTCGACGCCGTGGTGGCAGGCGAGCAGTGCGTCTTCGCTGGTTGCGATGCCTTTGACCCAGACTTGCATCTCGGGGTGGCATTGCTCCTTGAGCCAGGCGATGTCGCGGTCCCAGCAGAGCGTGGGGTTGGGTGCATGTGTGTGGAAAGTTATGGGACCTTTGGGCGGGGTGCGATTGGAGGAGCTGTCCATCTTCTTGGACTGGTTTGCTTCTGCCGGGTCGCCTTTGTTGGTATCTGCATCTTCCTTCTCATTGGTGTCATCGTCCTCGTCGCGGTTGAAGTTTGCGGCTTTGAGGTGTTTTGGGAGTTTGAATTGGTTCCTGATTTCGAGATTTCGGCGCCCGAGGACTGGCGTGTCGACAGTCAAGAACACGGCTT
Source organism: Ophiobolus disseminans (assembly GCA_010093685.1). Lineage (NCBI taxonomy): Eukaryota > Fungi > Ascomycota > Dothideomycetes > Pleosporales > Phaeosphaeriaceae > Ophiobolus > Ophiobolus disseminans. Next base: position 140,246 of record MU006235.1, on the reverse strand, counting down.
TGTAGCCGGCCTTCTTGGCCCTCTGGATTAGCTTCCGGCTCTTTTCCCTTTCTTCAAACAAGTATAACTGAAGCGCACCGGCGTGACTTCCTAGACCGCCCTTGACGTCTTCAAGACTCGTGGTGCTGAAACTGCTGAGTCCCATGACGACATCCAATTTCTTGCACGCGCGCGCCGTCGCGAGCTCGCCGTCTTCGTGCGCGAGGCACTGCATTGCTGTTGGTGCGACGCCTAGGGGTATACTCGTCTTCTGGCCAAAGATACTGACGCTGGTGTCGATGGAAGATATGTCACGCAACACGCGTGGTCGAATACGATATTTCTGGTACGCAGACATGTTCTCTCTCAACGTGGACCCAGAATCCGCGCCTTCATTGTAGTAATCCCGAGTTTGTTTATCCATGCGCTCAGCAGCGAGTTTTTCCAATTCCTCAATGGTCAAGCAATTGAGGTCACGCTCTGTTGAGTTCGCCATTGTGACGAGATTGAGATGTCAATACACGCGGTGCTGGAGGTGCTGGTATAGCAATATGGAAATGTGTGTATGACGATGAATCAAATGAGTGTGTCGAATGATGATGAGATTGATGTTTGACGATGCTTTTTGCGATAAGGCGACTATATCTTGAGATCGGCTATGTCTACGACGATGACGATATCGACGGATGTGGCTTGCCGATCTCGGATCGACGCTTCTCTTTCAACTCCCGTACGTGCGGTGTGGGGTAAGCTTCATCATCATTCCATCAAATCCGCGCTGACTTCCATTATCCATATGATTTAGCTGCGACGAAATCGCTTTTGTAGAGCAACATAAAAACCTACAACAACGCGGCTGCCGATGCACGGCTGCGCAGTACCTACGATCTTTGCCTTCGACTCTCAATAAAATCGACAAAGTCGAAGAAGCTTTTCTTATATCTTCTCTTCTGCGTTGTGCGATTCACAGTCTGGATGCCGAAATGGGCATCGTAATCGCCGAACTCCCAGTTATCAACCCAGCTCCAAGCGAATGCGCCAATGAACTGCACACCGTCCTCCCAAATGGCTCTCAAGCCCTCGTTTAGGTATGATTGGTAGTACCAACTCCGTGGGCTGTCGAACTCCTGGTCTTGCTGTAGCTTCTCTGCTTCTCCAAAAATTGGAAAGCCGAACTCAGTCACGGCGACAGGGGATCTGAAGGTGTTCCAGAGATAGTTGAGGTATGTGCGGAAGTAGGTTGGTGTCAAGTAAACGTAAGACTGGCTACGATACCCAATGTTCCATCCAGTCGTGGTGGTAGTGCTTTGGGTGACACAGTATGGCCGGAGTGGGTGGCTTGTATTAGAAGCGCATGCCGCGATGGTGTCGTTCGGTGGCGGGCTTACAACGGTTGCTGTGTAAGGCTGGATCGAGAAGAAATCTGCGGTACCATTGATATACTGCAGATCTTCCTCACTTAACGGAACATAATCTGCGATGGTTGAAGTGTATGACTCGGGATAATCTTGACCGAGGAAGATGGGATTCGCAAATGTTGCCAATTGGAAGGAATTGAAGTGGTTTGCTGCATCAACATCGGCAGGGTTGTTTGGATTACGAGGAACACCAAAATTGTCGTTGAAAGTTATTGATACCTTCCCGGTGCCGTTGATCTCTCCGTGGTAAAAATGGTAGAGTCTGGCGTGCGCCTTGATGACAGCATCGATGGACTTGCCGTTCCGCGATCCTAGCAGGGGCTCGTTGAAAGTCCACCAGATGGGCACACGGTCCGCATAATGCGTCATGACAACTTTTCCATAGTTGACAAAGGCGTCTTCATACGAAACATTCCTATACGAACGCTGGAATCCAGAGTCAGTGTAGCCAATTCCAGTACCGGGCAAAATGGGGACGTCGGATATGTTACTATAGAATTGAAACGGCGAGTCGCTGTGATGGAGTACGACGGCCGGTAGCATCCCCTTCTCGAGAACGAAATTGATCAGGTCGTCGTAATGTGCGAGTCCCTGCTGGTTGACTGGAGTGCCAGGAAGAGCAAATGGGAGGATGCGTGTCCATGGTATGGAGAAACGATAGTATTTTACACCCATAGCTGCAATTCGTTCGATATCTTGCTTGTACAGATAGTAGTGCTCGTTCGTCACGTAATTTGGTTCTGCTCCGGGCGAAAACAGACTGAGGGTATCCAGATGAGCAGGAGTCCGTGATTCGTCAGCGATCGCGCCTTCAATCTGAACAGCGGATGCAGCCACACCGAGCATGAAGTCGGCCGGGAATGAGTAGCATTCTTGAGGGCCAAAAGCTTCTGGAGGTGGTAGGACCAGCTCGCTACTTGGGATGGGCGTAGGGGTCACTGTCGTCGAATAGATGCCTCTGGTAAAGTTGACCCATGGCACCGCACCCCATAGAGCACTCCACGACGCGTTGCCATATGGATTTCCAATGTCAGTAACTGTAGCATTGGCTGCAGATTGCCAATTACCCCATCGGGTCGTTGATAGGCTGGGCACAAAATGGCTGAGCGAAGCGTACGGTGGCGCGTAAGTCCTCGTGGTGCTAGGGGATGGGCGTGGCGTTGCGGTGCGTACTGTCTCCGTCTGTGTAAAGCTGAATTGTCGGAAGGAGTACGAAGGCAATGCAGTAGCGTAGGTATTGTTGACGGAGCATTGCGATCGAGAAGATGGTCTATCAAAAGGAATGTACACCTGCTGACCGAGTGCTACCGTACTATATGCTAGAAGAATTTGAGGTTTCATTGTGAGGATGGAGCTCAAGTCGATCAACCGTTGGCGGACTAGCAGCCCATTTATGTTAGCATGGAATGGGCACCGCAGACTGTGGAGTGCATCTGTGTCGTCATTCGGGTCATTGACGGCGCGACTTCGGTACGATGCTTGTCATAATTGTCGATTTCTCGATGCAGCGAGTACGCAGTTGCTCCAAGCTTTCTGGGGTTCGGTGTGGGGAAACGCCTCGGCCGGGTTGTGCTTCGGTAAGCGATTCGCGGGGTAAGCCTCTCTTGACAGGACGGTGTTTGAAGCATTGTCCTGCCTTGATGCAGCAAGGACTCAAAGATGATAAAGTACTTTGGAAAGTTCAGATAATGGCGAAAGATTTCTGTCTCCCCTTTGCTCGGAGTTCATTCTGGAGCCTGAGAATGTCTTTAGTCGCCACCATATCCAGCAACCCAACACGTTGCCATCGCTTTGGCCAGGTCTGAACCTGTATTACAATGAGACAATAATATGGGGAGGTCGCATCGAACGGTGTGAAAGGCAGAAGGTAGACATCCCACGCAAGGTCATCGTCCATCCAGTTCTCGAAGTCGTCTACCGGCGCATCCAGATACACTGCATGGTGTCCGCTGTCGCCCTGACCAGCGTGGTTGGCTCTTCCGAAATGCGAATCTCCGACAGTGAGAAATGGTAGACCTAAATGTTTACCTAACGAAGCGCAAACATACATACACCGCGCCGTTAGTGTTGCGTTCTTCGCGTCGCCGTAAGGAAGCGCAGGTACCGCGACTTGAACCTCTACCGTGGTCTTCCACGCGAAGGCTTTTGGGAACTTGTTTCCAATTAGCGGGTCAAATCCACGGAACTCGTCGAACGCGTCGATACTGGCCCACGACCACGAAGGTGCGCGGTATTTGGATGGGCGCCGACATGTTTTTGTAGTTGCGCACTCCCAGCAAAGCATGTACTGGATATGTTCCTGCCATAGACCAGCGACGTATGTCCACTGCATTCTGGTGCCGAACTCTTCGGCGATGGCGGAGAGAGCGAGGAGTATGTCCGTGGGAAAACCCAGGTGCCGGCCGCTGTAGACCTCGATGATGCGGAGCCAGGCAACAATAGCATCTTCTTCAGTGATTTCCACGGCGTAGAACTGCTTAGCGAATGACGAGAAGAACTCATTGAGACCCGCGTCGTGTATGGGCGCCGAGAGCGGGACGTCGGTATATTTGCGGGATCGGCATTGCCATGCAAGACTCGACGTGCTGTATATGAGCAGTCGTGGTGAGAGGAGATGTTCCTGTAAAGTCCAGCCGCGCGTGTGGATGTGTTCCTGCGGAGGCCTTGTGCCGTGGAGAACGATGGTTCCCTCTGCGTCCTGCTCATCGATACACCGTAGGCGCACTGGAGGCCCATATAGAGGAACAATGCGCGGTGATCTGGGGTGGAGGAAGCCTTCGTTGCATGTTTGAGCAAGAGCTGCCGAGATTGTCAGGGTAGCGTGCTTGTAGATTTTGGGCATTGAGGCCAACTCCCGTGTTAAATCGTCTGGATCGTCTTGAATAATACAAAGACTGTCGACCCAGAGATAGGAGACGCCGAGCGCTTTGGTCGTGGTTAGGGCATCTAATATGGTCTCAGGTATAGCGGAAAGCTCAAGAAAGCGCTGCCCAGTGCGGAAGTTCGACGCAGTTGTCCGAATGAGTTGCGGCCCACCCCAGCAATAACTGAGCGCACACCAAGGTTTATAATGACCTCTTGTCTCAACAATTTTGACGGTGCTTGCGCCGGCTGATGTGGGTATCTCTATCAGCCTCGAAGGAACGAAGTCCGTTGGAGGAGGAGTGCAACGCTCATGGTTTGGTGATTGGTGACACTCGATAAGCCAGCGTTTGGGTTGCTGAAGAGCCTGCGGAGTAGCAGCCGAGGTGTGTCCTTGCCATTGAGTCTGTATCCATTGTGGGATGAGAGAGCCTGCGCGCGTGTGAGCACGACTTCTGGATATCTACTCCGCACTCAAAACTCCTTACCTTCGTCCACGTACAAACTCCCATCCCGAAACGAAAAAGTCAGAAGGTTCTCTCCGAGAAAGTAACATGGTGTAATGCGCGCCTCATACAATTCGAATTCGCCATCAGTCCTGGCGCGCATGGGTGCATCATTCCTGCGTGAGACCCTGAAAAAGAACTGTCCAACGCCGCCGTGAACATGTTTGGGGTGCGCTTGGAACAGAAGATCATAGTGTTCAGGACGCGCTTTCATGAATAACGGGCAGTCGCTGTCAGCAGCTGCGGCAAATGACTCCTTCGTTAAGCCTTCCAACGGGAACTCGTGCGCTTCCTCTTTCTCGCCGCTGAGGAACGGTGTTGTAGATGGCAACCGGACCAAGAGCTGACGGCAATGCTCACAAGTGTGCGGCAAGAACTGTGGACGCGTTTGAAACTCACGTTCTCGTGCCTGCGCGTGCCTGCGAAGAGTGAGGCGGAGGGAGGAAGTAGCCATTTCAAGTGGCTTTTGCGGCAGTTGTGGGGTCGTGATTACTGCCCAAATGCTCCGGCATAGATGCTAGGTTGCTTACAAGCTTTAAGCTCTCCCCTATCAACATTGAAGCATACGGTGCTGCAGACATGATGTTGAGGTTGTGTCTCGTTCACGAAGCCGGCACGCACTGGAAAGAAGCTAAGGGTTGACAACTACATCTATGTATATAAAGGGTGTTCTAAAATCTAAAAATCCTCTGATAATATACAGGATAGCGTATCTTTATTTCCAGCTTTTGCGACTTACTGAGAGGTGAGTCTACACGGCTATTGCGTCTGCATTGGCTCTTGAACATGATCCAGGTCTGTTGGCATGACGCTGTGTCGTATCCCTAAAACGAACTAGCCACGCTGCACGGCGTGAACATGTTCCGCAGCGCATGACGTCTCGAGCTCTTACGCGAGCGAGCCACGCGACAGATATCAATAGAGAGGCAACAAAGGATTCGAAATAGTGCTTGTTGACGAAGTCTGATTAAGCTCCCTCGTGACACATGAGGCGCTCGGAACACGCGAGTAGGGTAGCGCCCAGACCGGCCCAACAATGATCCCATGTCATTTGAGCCCGAATTTAGCCAGGAAATTAATTGACACGAGATGGTTTCAGGCAACCATGCCACCCGCGCCGCAGAAGCTTTTCACAAGAGATCCCTTGGTCTCTTGCTTCCCGTCTCCATACTTCTTTCTTAGACATTCGTTCCCACCTTTTCCCGTTCGCGCATCGTCTGCGCAGCCACTCGCTTTGTCTTCTACGACTCTAATTCTAATACTACTTCATAATGTCTGATCAAATCCACCAAGCGCCACCACAGCAATATCAAGCCGCTACACCAGCGCCACACCCTCCGACCGAAGCTTCGCGCGCCAATTTCTCAAGACCGACGACCGCGAACGGCGCCACGCCCACCACCCAGCATGCCACGCCAGCGACTGGCGCCGCCACAACAGTACAGCCCACGCAATCTCTTATGACCGCCCAAACCCCGGCAGCCGAAGAACCTCAGACATTCAATACGCGGTTGAACAATGCCGACCGCTACTGGAAGTTTAAATCTGCGCTCCAGACCATCGCAATCATAGTGGGCCTCATCGGCATCGGCGCGGTCGGATGGCTCATGTCCACTGTCAGCATCCACTACTTCGAAGGCACATGGCTGCTCTGGCCCACTCTCCTCACCTTTTCCTGCTCCGTCGTCTGGTGCGCGGCCTGCATCGCCGTCTTCATACTGCGCAAGCGGCCCATGCACCCAGGCCTGCGCGTCGCAATCGACCTAATCCTCTGGCTGGGTTTCGTCGGCACCGTATTCTGCGCCCTAGTCGCCTACTCGGAACTCACGCAATGGGGCGAATTCGGCGAGATAGACAGTTTCGGCTCGTCGGGCGGATACTACGGGAGTGGGAATGGGGATTACAGGTTGCTTTCGAACGGCACGTGGGTGTGGCAGACTCGGGGCGGGTATACAACGGATGATGATGGCGATTCCGTATCCTATACGCGCGACTGCGATCGGAACTCCACGTCGCGGAGCTCGGGTAACTATGGGTCCATGTTTACGAACTGCGCGGACCAGGATGCGTATCTCAACACCCTGTGGAGCCAGAAGACGCATCGCGAGAGCGTGGAGCTGACGGGCCTGGTGTGTCAGTTCTTCGGGCTCATTCTGCACTTCACGTTGTTCATCTGGGCGTGTGTGGATTGCGCTCATCACAACAGGAGTAAAGTGAGCAATGATGCGGAGAAACTGGCTGCCAATATCGTTCAGACGATGATCACGAATGGTGCGATTGTTCCGCCGCCGAACCAGGCGCATATGAGGCCTTGGGGTCAGCAGCAGGTGGGGTACTATCAGTTGCCGCAGCAGGGCCAGATGCAAGCGTATCCGATGGCAACGATGAGTCCACAGGGGATGCCGGTCGGTCAACCGGGGCCGCCGCAAGAGTATCGTGGGCCGCAGGGTGGGGCGGGACCTGTGGGTGGAGTTGCTGGTCCGAGCAATGAGAAGACTATGGGCCCGAGGTATGCTTGAGGAGGAGCGTAGTTCGAAGCCTTTGGGAATTTTTTCCTAAGCGGTCTGTACTGTTTGATACCCATTACTGCCATAGTTACAATAATACATTAGTTGTCAATCAGTCTTTACTCGTGTGTCAAGTATCTAGTAACCTTCTGACGCAATGATCCACTCACGAAGATGATCGGTGCCCTTGCCAGAATTCTGACCTTTTGGGCACGCTTCTACGATCCGGCGGCCCCATACTGAGAATCTTTTCGCACGTCTTTCGCACGACTTCACTTCTTGTAATTAGCTCTCGTAAACAATCAAACACTCAACCTCCAATTACATTTCCTACATACATCTACCTTCTCATAACACCACTAAGGAAACGTCGTCGCAGGTGCCCCCTCCAACTTGAAGTACCCAGGCTGCAGTTTCTGAAACACCTCCGTGGGATCATACTTCCTCGCCACCGTCTTCAACCTCTGCGGGTCCCCATAACTCCCCACGACGTCCTGATACTGGCTAGCATAGTTCATATACAAGTAATCTTCAACCATATTTCTCCTCGCGGCCTCTTCCTTGAACCTACGAATGACGTTCGCATTCGCCTGCATAACTCTCGCGTCATCCTCCACCTTATCCCAGCGGGTGGACAGATTGATCAAGAAGACAGGACCATCGGCAGGCGTGAGACCAAGTGCGTTGCCGCCCTTCTTCTGCATCTGCGTGAGTTGCGGGACTGTGATTACTTGGAGAGTGTTTGCAGGGATGATGCCCTGGACATCCCGGATCCTCGAGAATTCGTCGAAGGAGACGTTGAACGTGTATTCGACCATGTGGCGATCGAGCTTCGAGGATGCGGTCCAGAAGGTCTCGCGGTAGCCTTTCGGGTTGCTGTTGTTGAGCTGCTGGGTGAAGTATGCGAGGGTGTTTAGTTGCGTAGTATCTGAGAATGCAGGGATCCTGCGATACTCCTCGAAGATAGCGGGTGCGGCGACGGGATCTGCGTACTCGAGTTCTGCAATGGCGACGTTGGTGCCAGTAGCGGCGCTCGTAGTAATGGCGATGAATTGGGCGGCTTTGGTGTCGTTTGCGGAATTAAACCCTAGATTCACAAACGCATCTATGGCAGCGGGGTGGCTAGTGTTGAAGAAGCGGCGCTGTCCACCGAACATTAGGGGGCCATGGGCGAAGGTTTCGAGGTTGAATTTGGTAACGATGCCGAAGTTGTTGCCGCCACCCCGGAGGGCCCAGTAAAGGTCGGAGAAGGCTGTTGGTGAAGCGGTCACAATGATTCCAGATGCAGTGACTACTTCGAATGAAGCAACGTTGTCACACGCCCAGCCATACTGGTTCGCGAAATACGATATGCCACCGCCGGTTGTGAGGCCACCGATACCAATAGCAGAAACGCGGCCGCCCACTACTGCCAAGTTATGAGCCTGAAGGTTCGTGTAGATGTCATACCAAAGGTTTCCCGGTTCGATGCTTGCGATCTTCTTGTCTGAAGAGAGGCTGATGTCCTTCATATTCTCGAAAGTAACCGTGATACCGCCATCAGCGCTCGACGCACTCTTGAAGGCGGCGTGGCCACCACTCCTTACTGCGAAAGGGCATTGTGTGAGCCTTGATAGTAAGACGACGGTGGAGACGTCGATTGCCTTCGTCGGCTTGACAATGCAGTACGGCTTGGCCTCCCGCTGTTGCGACGACCAAAAGTAGTTGATGACAGCATCATATGCAGACTCCTGTTGGCTTTCTACTTTCGCGTCGCCGAAGATGAGCTTGAGGGAGCTACACTGCGGTAGGATTTAGTGTCAGAGCGTGTATTTGATGTGACAAGCACATAGCCGAGAGTATGGCCGTTCGGATGATCACTTACAGCGATGGAACAACCGCTAAGCAGTGATCGCTCTGCCAGTCCTGCCAAGTCAGGAATGGCCGAAACATTCACACCATTGTCCAACAAAGCCTCCGTCACGTTGAACTCCGCAGGCTCAAAGACATCTTGGCCGAAGATCCCGGCTGGCATGAAGCCAAGCGAAACAATTGGAGAGACGCGCATGATGCCTTGTTCGTCCACCAATGCCTATTCCAGGGCGTTTGAGGTTGGGGTACCGAACGTTTGGGTCCCAGGAAGTAGTGCGGATGGCTGTAGCCGCAACCAGCAGAAGAAAGCTGGCGGAGGTTGACGCGCGGTTCGAAGAGACAAAGTCGGTAATTCCTTTCTTTCCGCTGGGCAGGAACGCGGGTATTGTAGTCGTAGATTAAGTAGCGGACGAATCGCCGCTCGCCGCGGACTCGAAATTGTGGCCTGCTCCATGTGTTACCTTGCAGAAGCGAGGCAGCGCCCACCTGAGTCAAAAAGTGTGGCTGGCCATTGCGGAAGAACCATTCGCCACCAGAACATGCTAGCCTTCATGAGGCAACGATTATTCCGAGGCTTAGTAGTGAGCCTGTCAGGTTACGTGAAGTCTACCTGGTCTGTCTTCGGCTGTCAATTTCCCTCGCCAAGTGTCACGAAGGATCCCGTGTCACCAGGATTGCGAGAAGGTGCCCAGCAAATGCGGTGAATGTTGCCGTGCATTGATGCACTACTCGGGTGCTTTTGTTCGACAATCTTCGATCATACGGCTTAGGGATGTTAAGTGCGTGAAGGAGTCTGTTGTTGGCAACCTTGGAAGCAAGCTGAAGTCGACAGAGAGTCGGTCCCTGCGCAGGACGGAGAAGCGGGAAGGCGCGGGCCCCTTAAGCTAAAGTCGAGCGGCCCACTTGACCCCATGCCCGTCAGTCCCAGACACGGCATCTCGTTTAAGGACACGCAGCGCGCATGGGTCCGAATGTCTTTCCTGTCCTTGCGCCATCTTGAACCTCCCGGGCGAACCGCATACGGCGCGCAGTTCGCGTGGCCTAATCGACCGCGGGTCACGACCGGTCCGCCAAAAAGCAAGAGCTGGTGCCACCCGAGTGCGGAGGAAAAGTGGTCGTGACAAAAGGCAAACGAGCATCTAGAAGCAACTGAGGTTACACAATATATCCCAACATCTCGGTCGGGATCTGATGTGCTTGTGGAAGCGAAGACCCCTCCACGCCGCAACCCAGTCACCCAGTCTCTGCCCTGGCGTGTAACCCGGGCGACTGGTAAGGATTGACCTGCACTGCAGCTGAGGCGAGTAAGCTTTCGAATAATTTGTTTGGTGCCCAAGCACTCCAGCATATCTAAGCAGAATCCTCCGCACGCTGTGGAAAGTCGATGACTTCCTCCGACGCCCGCTTACTGCTCGTCTCCTCCCACCGATCAGCTCGCTTTTGATTTGGAACTACCCCGCCACCAAGTCCACCTGTAGCGCTGTCCAGCAAAGACCAACAACAAGGTCGATTATGTCGTCCCGGCAGAACTACATCACGGAGGACCACCTCCTCCAAACTTGTTACGGCATGTTAGCCTTGACAACTGTGTTCGTCCTGGGTCGTTTCGCTACAACAACAATTGCCCGACCGAAGCGATGGCTACCCCAAGATGCTTTCATCTGTCTGGCTTACACTTTATACCTCATCATGAGTGTCATGTACATCGTCGTCACGCCCATACTCTTTCGCCTCACTGCCGTCGGAGAAAAGCGAATCAAACCATACCCGACGCTCAAAGATGATCACAAGCTCATGGTCAAGATCTTCTTTGTCAATACATTGCTGTTTTGGTGTATCCTATGGACTGTCAAGATGAGTTTCTTGATGCTGTATAAGAAGTTGATCGAAGGGCTGCATAATGTTTACTTTAAATTATGGTGGGCTGTAGTCGTGTTTTGGTTTTTGGTAAGTCGCCCTCATCGAGCTAATCCTGGTATCACTAACACCTCCAGTCCTTCGTCGGCGCCGTAACGTCCCACATGACAGCCTGCTCCAGTATGCGAGCTTGGTTCACGCCCGGGAAGTGTCAAACACCACGCGACATCCGCTCGCAGATTGCCTCACTATACTACACCTACGCCGTCGACGTCCTTACCGATCTCATGAGTACGTGTAGCTGTCCACTGACCTTACCATGCTACAACACTAACCCACCCGTCAGTCATGGCCTTGCCCATCCGCCTTATCTGGAACCTTCAGATGCCCCGCACCCAGAAGTTCGGCATCATCGGCCTCTTCGGCATCGGTGTCATTCTCATCGCCATCGCCACGCTACGTGTCGCCCAAATCGGCGGAAAAGCACGATCCGCTTCCCAACCATCCGCATCCTGGCTTGCTCTGTGGGGAGTGATCGAATGCAGTATCGCCGTCATAATCGGCTGCTGCCCTGCTTTCGTAATCCTGATTCGGAACCACACAACGCCCTCTGTGTCGTACAATACCCAGGGCTTTGTGCGACAAAGGGACGGCAGTGAGGGAAATGGCAGTACTGGTGATGTCAAAATGAATAGCATCGTGGGGAGCTCACACGCTGCGAAGTCTACGAAAGTATCTAATAAGTCGACGAGCTCGAAAGAAGCTGGATGGGAAGATAAAGACGGAAGTCAGTTTGAGCTCGTTACTGGACCGCCGGAGAGGGATGTCGTAGAGGAACTGGAAGAGGATACGCCCATGGGTAGGAAGAAGATTAGAGTCAGGAGAGGTGCGCGGTAGGGCGTTTTGTTTATGGATGTCGGCCAAATTTCTGATATTCTGCAAGTGATTCAATGCGCGTTTGGGTTGGAGGCACATATCTTTTACCGTTGTATACCCCATTTAGTTTATGTAAAGAATTAAAGACGAGGAGTTTGAAGATTGTAACCCAAATGACTCAAAGGACTATAGCTCGTTTGGGAAGTGAAAATACTGATAAAGTGCTAAAGATTTCGGAGTCGAGCTGGATTACACGCATTCTCTAGAACTGGTATGCACTATCACTCAGCCTTCACCAACATTATAGACCTGGACCGACGTATCGTCGCTAACCACCGCAAGCTGCAGCTCTCCCTTCACTCTACCTGGCCTCCACACAATCTGGTTGACAGTCTTTGCCGGCGTTAGGTCTGCGTGGGCCATAGACACCTCGACCTTTTCAAAAGCTTCAACCACCACACTGCCGATTCCAATCTCGCCGTTCTCGGTACCGAAAGCAAGAAGGACGCGCTCGTTGATGACTTGAGTGTTGCATGCAACAGCAGTAACCGCAGCACCGGCCGCTATCGTTCCCTTGAGCTGAACATCTGTGTCCGTGATCTGCCATATCTTGACCGACTTATCACGTCCAGCCGTAACGAAGGTCGGCTGATTAAGTGGTGTCCATGAAGCGTCCAGAATCATCCTTGTGTGGCCTTTCGGGTTCGAATATTTCAGCACGTACTGCGCCGATTCTGTGCTCCGCTCCCAAACAACCCACTGCCGGTCCCGACCAACGCTGAGTAAGTACATGTCGTCTGGCGAGAACTTCAACGATGTTACGGTGAGCGAGTGCGATTTCAGCGGCGACTTGATTTCGAGCCAGTCTTTGGTGTCGTAGAGTCGGATGACTGCGTGGTCAACGGAACTGGCGCGGCAGGCTGTTGCTACGAGCTTGCCGTCTCGACTAACAGCTACTGCGGAGATCTCGTAGCCGTGGCCGTAGAGCTTTTCTGTCTCAGGCCAGAGCAGGTGTCGTGCTAAATGGTCCTCGAAGGGCGGGTGACTGAGTTCTAGTGTTGATTTGCGAATCACGGAAGAAGGGTCGACTGCTTCGCGTTCGTCTTCGTCGTCTATTTCGATGGGTTCGTCATCGCCTACGGCTTGGATAGCTTTGTTGGACAGACCGAGAACTGGAATATTGGCAGCATCTGGCAGTTCAGCTGTGGTGGTTGTTTTGATGTCGCATAGTTTGTAGAGCATTTGAGCAACGCCTTTCGGTTCGTCGAACACGCGCAGCAGCTTCTCGTCTGCTCCGGAGATGAACTGTGAGTCGCTTACTGCATCGATACAGTTGAGATCATAGCCGTGGATCTGGGGCCGTGAGAACTCGTGCCATGATGTCGACGAATGTTCCTGCTTCCACTGGGAGTATAATCTTGTTGTTTGATCTGAGCCTGTCGTGACGAGATATGACCCATCTCTTGACCAACAAACACCTTTGACCTCGCGCACATGGCCTGTAATAGCGACCCGCTGGGTCCACATATCCTCAGCGCTAGAGTAGGTCCATTTTCTCCAGCTTCCAGTGCGACCCAGCGAAACAACGGAATTGCCGTCGGGTGACCAAAGCCCGATCCAGAAACCACCTGCGCTGCCTGTGGCACTTGTCGAGCCTTTTTGTGCGCTGATTTCACCTAGTCTCGTGATACACACCCACACACCTGACGCAGGGTCACTCTCCCAGATAGCGAGTGAATTGTCTTCAGATGTTGATAGTAACTGCAACTTACCGTCTCTATGACGCCAGGAAGCCGTGTAGATCCAATCTTCATGTCCAAGTAGAAGTGCTTCAAATGTAACTGAGTACTTAGATGTTGCTGATACAATCCAATGTACTTTGTTCGATAGTGACTTGCTTAATCCTCCGAGGGTGGGATCGCTCAAGGCACTACTTGCGGTGGGGAGCTCATCGCCACGATGAATCCTCCAAAGACGAATGTACTTGTCTTGACTTGCAGATGCTAGTATTAGATCACTATTCGCTTCCGTAGTTTCTCTCGTGAAAGCCAGAGCTCGAACCCATCCTTCGTGGCCAGTGAGGGTTGCTGATAGCTGGAATGAGTCGGTTCGAGAAACGAATATCTGAATAGTGCTACGAGTGCCTGCGATGGCAAGGATAATGGAATTCTCGTCCAGTTGGGCCAATGCAAGGTTTAGTGGAAAGTACTTTGGTGAGAGTATTATGGTTTGCGAGAGTTCGACATCGATTGAAGAATAGTCTGTATCGTGAACAAGCTTCCAGATCTTGACTGTGCCATCCGAGGCACCGGTGGCAAACACAACTGATCCTGGGAGCGCTGCTATTCGAGTAATCGGACTCGAATGTTCAGAGACGGTTTTGATGCATTCGAATTTGAAGGGTTCATCTCGCCGAGCGCGCCATACCCGCAGGGTATTATCCGCAGAACCACTCAAAAGGATGGAAACGCTCGGTGATTGTGTTGAAACAAATTTGACTGCATTGACAGCTTTAGTATGGCCATTCAACAGCACTTGAACACCATGCAGTTGTGCATCCTTTCTTCGACTTAGTCCACATCTCACGATTGGTATGGCTGACTTACCTGAGGATCCCACAGCGCGATCGAGTTGTCCGCGCCAAAAGCCAACACGCGCTCCTCCCAATCTGCAGCAGCGGGGTTGCGATTACCGCCGATCGATATGAAGGCTGAGGACACGTGCATTCTCACCCATGTACATTACACATGTTACTGTGGCTGCCACATCAAGTCATCACCTCTGGGATTTCTTTCGCGCTAGTTTCGCTTAGCTAGCCTCAGGCAGGCTAAGGCACCCTAACATTCATCGAAGCAAGAGCAGCCACAACCAACCGTCATCCCGTAAACACAGCCAAATCCAATATGTCGAACGAAGATGATGTTCCGATAACAATCGAGTTCAGGTATGGCTTTTATTCCCAGCTCAGATACATGTTGCTGACGTTCCTCAGTGGAGGACTGGAGATCCTCTTTGGCGACCAGAAGAAGTACTCTCTGTTGTTACCGGCAAAAGATGAGTCTGGTGCACCAGCAAACGTCGCGTTCCTCGTGCGGCATTTATGCGACAAGGTCATGAAGGACCCGCGAAAGGAGCTGTTCGTCTTGGATGATACAGTGTAAGTGTGCACAAATCAGTCGATCTGCCTAGAGTTTCTTCTTACAGGCGCGCAGACGGCCGGGCATTCTAGTGCTCATCAACGAAGCCGACTGGGAGCTTGAAGGAGAAGACAAGTACGAGGTTCAGAAGGATGACCATATCATGTTCGTGTCGACGCTGCATGGCGGATAGTCAAGTCAAACTTCTTTCGAACATCCAGTTGAGCAGTGTCAGGCCTGTTTCTCTTTTCAATATGGCTTTGGCATCTTAAAAGATCCAAGTTGTGCAGCATCTTCGAGTTTCCAAGATTGACCGCCGAAACGGCAGGCAATTCGGCTAGTGCTTACATAAGATCGCGCCCTTCGGCCACCTGAGCGAAGCGATTCCCGCTCGCCGAACCATACACCAAATCCTAGACACTCTGCAAGTGCCGCTCATGGCGACTAACTGATATAGTCAAAAGGCTGACAAGAACTGGCAACGAGACAGCCGCTACCGGTAGTTGGCTGCGCTGCGCTCCCCCTTTACCTTACTCGTTTGCACATGAGCTCATGAGTTGAAGGAGTTGAAGGCAAACGCTCGATCGCTACCCATCAATAGGTTTTATACCACATACCCTACACCTTGAAATCTCACACCCTCCACTTAGAAGCCTTTAACTCCGATATGGCCCGCTCAGATTCGCTCCCTCCACACGTCGATCCTTCCCTCCGTACCTTCAACGATGTCCTCCTCGGCACCGGCGGCCTCGGATACACCATCTGCTACATCCTCATGACGCGCGAGTCGATTCGCGACCGCACGTACGCTATGCCGCTGTTCTCTCTCGCCATGAACTTCGCCTGGGAGATGGTCTTTGCGATGTTTGTCGCAGTCGAGGTGCGCGA
This sequence comes from Ophiobolus disseminans, assembly GCA_010093685.1. NCBI lineage: Eukaryota > Fungi > Ascomycota > Dothideomycetes > Pleosporales > Phaeosphaeriaceae > Ophiobolus > Ophiobolus disseminans. The sequence continues at coordinate 124,365 of MU006235.1, read as the reverse complement.
GCAGGCCATCTTCACAATCTGGATGTTGATAGATCTGGGTCTCATATACGCACTAGTCAAGCACGGCGCAAACGAGTGGAAGCATGCGCCGGCCGTCGGTCGACACATCGGCAAGATATTCACGGTCATGTTAGCATGGTGGTGCGTCGCGCTGTATGCGGTGAGCATCTGGTGGCTCGACCCCACCGTCCCGGTCAACCCGAAATTTGGCAAAGCATACAATGGTAGCAAGGGCATTGATTCGGATGAGCTGGGTTACTGGACGGCATTGGTGGCTCAGATCGTGCTCAGCGTTATGTCTCTTGCACAGATTGTGGTCAGAGGCAACAGTGGCGGATCATCGTATGCTATCTGGACAACGAGATTCGTGGGCAGTTTGTCGGGACTGAACTTGAACTATGGTTATTGCTGGTGGGTGTGGCCGGAAGCGCATGGATACGTTGCGAACCCCATTGCGGTGGTGATGATGGTCACCTGGGTCCTCGCGGATCTAGCATACTTATTTGCTTTATACGCAGTTAAGCAGACCGAGGTCGTGCTACCGAGTGGGCGCAAGATGAAGGCTGGGTCGGGCGAGATCAGAAAGTCGCTATGATCGCGGTCTAGGCTTACGTTTTGGGTATCGGTATGAAGATGTATGAAACCTTGCTGTAGGATTTAATGCTCGTGTTGATTATACAGTCTGTATAAGACCATCGGTATTCACAATTGCATATTTCCTCTGCTTGTCGCGTGAGCATGTGACCGCGCGTTTCAGAAGTGCAGGGTTGCCGCGCACGTCTCGCTTACGCCTGCCTCGGATTCATCGCTGCACCGGAACTCAACATCAACAGTCACATCAACTACGTTGTTTTTGGAACACCAACATGGCCTCCTCTGACGACGACGAACTGAAACTAGCCATGGCACTGTCTATGCAGCAGAGCTCGCCTGAGACCCCAAAATTCAAAGTCGCGAACGTGGCCATCGACCTGACATCTGATACCGAGGATGAGGGTGACGATGAAGACATGCGGCGAGCCATCGCATTATCCCTTCAGGAAGCTACTGTATTGAGTGACTCTGAGGCGCCATTGAAGAGCCCATTACGCAGATTCTCCGCTTCCAGCAACCCCGTCCAGGGCAAAGAAGCGGCTCAACCCAGTGCAGGCCCTGTATCAACTCGAGCCTCCGACGGATCTTCGAGTCTCTTCGGGCTTGATCGCAAGTCTATGGAACAAGAGCGCCTGGTGAGGCTTGGGAAACGGAAACGCGATTCATTGCCCGAGCGACCTTCGAAGCAGGTGGCAACAATGCCCACAACTACTAGCATACAGCCACCCAGCGTCAAGAGTTTTTCGTTTCAAAACGGCACGGTTCAGTATCCAAAGGGAATCATCAAGCGCACGTTTGCTAACAGGTACCCACGCACCGATGACATCACTCTCGAGGAAGTGCTACAAGCAGACAGTGTTGATATTGCAATTATCAGCTCTTTCGAGTGGGACTCCGAGTGGCTTTGGAACAAATTAAACCCGCTCAAGGTCAAGCAAATCTGGATTATGAATGCCAAAGACGGAGACACACAGGAGCGTTTCAGACAAGACATGAAGGACTCGCAGGTTCCGAACCTGCGAATACACTTCCCACCAATGGACGGCATGATCCACAGCATGCATAGCAAGTTTATACTACTATTTGGGAAGAACAAATTACGACTTGTGGTACCGACTGCCAACATGACACCGACTGACTGGGGAGAAGTCGAGAATGATTGGCAGCCCGGTATTATGGAAAATTCGGTCTTCTTGGTCGATCTTCCACGCAGATCAGATGGAGCTGTTGGAAACAAGCTTCATCTGACTGTATTCGGAAAAGAAGTGGTTAACTTTCTAGAGGAGCAGCAAGTGGAACGGCAAGTCATCAATGGGGTCATGAAGTTCGACTTCTCAAACACTACCCACCTCGCGTTTGTGCATTCCATGTAAGTATAGTACAGTTCACACCTGGGGCAGAGCTGACGGGCGTAGTGGTGGTGCTCATAAAGGCGAACTACGGCATCCCACGGGTCTTCCAGGACTAGCCAGAGCCATCGAGGATCTGAAGCTGCACAATGTACAGGATATTGAGCTCGACTACGCAGCCTCTTCCCTTGGCGCGATAAGCGATACGTTACTGCGGCGCATTTATTTAGCAGCACGAGGCGACACATTTACGATCGACTCGGATACCGCAGACATACGCAAACACTTCCGTATCTACTTCCCCACCGACGACGCTGTGCAGAAAAGCATAGGCGGACCTGATTGCGGTGGCATCATCACATTGGCACGCCAGCACTACAACGCTGCGTCGTTTCCACGCGAGTGCCTTCGCAACTACGATTCCACACGGCGTGGCATGCTGTCACACAACAAGCTGCTCTTCGCGCGCGGCATCACGGAGGACGGGAAGCCATTCGCCTGGGTCTATGTCGGCTCAGCGAACATCTCCGAGTCGGCATGGGGAGGCCAGAAGGTGTTGAAGAGCGGTCAGATGGGCAGTCTCAACATCCGCAACTGGGAGTGCGGCGTGGTGGTGCCAGTACCGCACGAGAAGATGGCGGGTCTGGAATTGGGTACTGAAGAGATACCGCCGATGAACGTCTTTGAGGGCACGATTGAGGTGCCGTTTGTGTTTCCTGGGTCGCAGTACGGGAATGAGCAGCCCTGGTTCTTCAGGCGTGGATGACGTCGACGACGATGAAGCTGTCGACAGAGGTCGAGATGGCGTATTCGCGTGTTGGTGGTTAGCGGACCAATGCGGCGGAAGCGGATCTTCGGAGGATGGCTGAGCCAACCGGAGCCCAAGGGCACCGAACTGCATGTGCGCAGCTCGCCCGCGTAGATTTTGGACGCCATGCTCCGTCGTCGCGCGAAGACGCTACCGGCTACTGCTTATACCACCAGATAGTCGCGCACGATTCACAATGTGACTGCACCTCTGCTTCTCCGGTAGAGTATACATGTTGCACCGCTGCGACTGCCCATGACGCCAGACACGCCTAGCTCCAGCCGCCCGCCCGCGGAGACGCCATCCAAGGCCCGGATTCCAGCACCAGACCACACATTTCGAGGCCCCATAACCGCGCCCATTCACACGTGGGCCACCAGCCCTGCACGCTCCCATCCGAACGCGGCACAGGCGAAGGAGCTCCCGCTGCATCTGATCGCGCTCATCCTCACTTATGTATGTCCTGTCGCCGCATGGCCGCCATGGCCGCTTTGCTCGATGCTGACGGCCCTTGCACTCGCAGCTGGAAGAGGTTGGAGACCTCGCGCGCATTACGCGCACCTCGCGCCTCTTCTACTACATGACCCTGCCCCGCCTGTATGAGGAAGTCACTTTACACTCGTACTCGGACATCCGCTACCGCCCCGATGGCCGTCCGGAGGGCTACGGGGGCGGGAGTCCGTTTGCCATGGGGCTGAACACGCTGGTGTCGCGCACCTTCACAGATTATGTGCAGTCCTTCAGTTTGACCGGCGAATGGAAGGAGCACGACGTGGACGACTACAAGCAGGGCCGCGTGCCGGACAACAGCATCGTCCTGCAGATTGCCCTGCGCGCGGCCCTCGACAAGATGAAGAACCTGAAGGCCTTTGCCTGGGAGCTCAACATCAAGCCCTTCAACACAGTCTACCAGGGCCTCGTCAACCGCGCCTCGACCTTGACCTCCTTCACCCTCCGAAGCCAGACGAGACGGATACCGCGGCCGACCACCATTATCTCACCCCTCCCAAACCTGAAGACCCTCGTGGTCTACGACATTGATCCTCTCTGCTATCCAGATGACATATCACTCTTGCTCCTGAGCGCAACCAAGCTGGAGAATCTGAAGTTGCACTGGAGCCCGCGCATGCGAGACGCGGGCGAGGAGTCGGTCAACCTGGCGTCTATATTCGGGCGCCTCGTGTCTGCAAAGGTAGCGTTGCCCGTCAAGAGACTAGCCATGTACAATCTCTACACACGCTTCGTGGGCGACGGCTTTGAAAAGGTCATTGATGTCAATCACCAGCAGGAGATCTCCGTCTTCAACTCGATGGGATCCTCCGACCCCATGACAGTCTTTCTCGACGACGCTTGGAGGGTCAATAGTAACATGCGGCCAGTTCCTCAAAACTTGAAGATGTTTCGCACAGACCATACCGACAAAGACGTTGCACTCGCATTCGGCAAGTTCACCGGTCTGGAGCGCTTCTATCTCGTCAGCAAGCGAAGCAAAGCAACGTCTAAGCCAGACAGCACTGTAGCATCTCCAGACACACCATCAACCGCCACGCCTGGCTTCGCAAGCGGAAATTCAAGCTCATACAACACACCGACCGTCACCGAGCGCCAATGCCGCAGCATCGGCGGCGAATTCCTCGCCGTGATACAATCCAACCACCGCACCATGCGCCACCTGCTCCTCTCAGAGAAATGGCACTTCTCCGAAACCGCCCTCTACAAACTCTGCCAGACCTGTCCAGACCTCGAACAACTCGGCTTCAGCTGCACCGTGCCACCCCTCGAATCTCTACGTCAAATCATCTCCTTCACTCCCAAACTTTGGGCCCTTCGCATGCTTGTGTGTCCCGGTTCAGAGTTCGCCGACATAATCGCAAATATCGATCCGGAGATGCATGCATTTGTTATGGCGACCGAGTTCTGGCGGCCAGAATATCGGAACGTCAAGTACATAGGACTCGGGGACAAGCTTGTGTACAAGCTGGGCGGTGTGGTTTTTCCGCCCAAGGGGGCCCCGCCAATACCCGAGGGTCATGAGAATAGCATGAATGCGAAACGTGCGGGGCCAATGAGGAGGATAGAGATTGTGAGTCGCGAGAGCGTGAACTGGATTGAGATTTGGGGACTCGATACGACGGAGTTTGATCCAAAGTTTCCTTGAGGGGAATGGGGAAACGACGAAGAGCACCCCACTTCTTCGAGCGCCATTCGATATCTGCCACTACGCGAAGCTCCCGAGCTGGCATACCCTGAGTAGCTTTTGCGTCTCGAGTATATTCCGCCTCCAAAGAGGCAAACATGGCCTTCACGACCTTAATGCGTAGTCAGGACGCCCCGATTATTCGAACGAGGCATAGCTATAAGCAACGGCACAGAACTGGATGAGGACCCAGCGGCTCTTCAGCCCGAGATTCCCGAGACAGGGCACGAGACGTGAATAATTTTGAAGAGACTAATATGCAGTCTGTGTACGATGCGGTGTGTTTTGATATGATACTATGTCGGCGCTTAGAACGTAGACTGTACTAGAACGATAACTCATGTAATGATATGGCTTTGCTTTGACCTCCACGTCCACATCGCAACGTCTTTCCAATAGCAACGGAGTGTGGCAGGTGGTGAGGTAGATGGCCTGACCTACGCGTACCAGCTTCGTATTCACCAATCTACCTCTCAGTAAGTCGGGAAGAAAAACTAAGCTTGACGACTACATCTACGTATGTAAAAGTTGTTCTAAATTCTTAAAAGTCTCTGTAGATATAAAGGGTAGTGTATCTTATTCCGGCTTTCGCAACATACCAAGAGGCCTGCACGAGACACAACCCTAAGAGAGCTACAGCGAAAGCGAAGAAGCAGGATTGAAGGATGAGATCATTTACGGAGAACCATCGTACATGGCAGAAGAGAGCGCGCTCCTTCATCGCCCCGCCGCTGTCAAGCCAACCAGCACACGTACATCAGCGAATGAAACCAAAGGAGGAGGCCAAGAAGAAGAGAACACGAGCCCAGACGAATTCCAAGGTCCATCATACGATGGGGATAATGGAGATCTCAGAACACAAGTACAAGACGCACAAGACACCTCAAAACCAATGGCAAACAAGGTATCAGGAGCAAGGGGTTAGATAGAAGGACAACCTATCTTCCAATTTAGCATCAACAACGTTAATGTGCGAAACCTTGCCGACCAAGGGGTCTTTGTGGACGGCATCATCAGCCTTATCCGTCGCAAGAATCCCCTCTAAGGAGTTGGGAGAGCGGATATTATCCACCAAAAGGGTAGCTAAACAAGTTGATATTATTGCAGGGCTAAATGATCCAAGTGCACTTAGTACTTCGAATCATCTCTCTTGACCGTTGCAACGCTAGATTATTGCGAAGATAGCCAGGCATGCGTATCTGCCAGTAGCTCCGGCCCTGCTTATCGAAGTAAAAACCCTTTACAGCGGGTCTTCACTAGCAAGGTCAACACCAAAGCTATATTAAAGACAGGCATATTCTTTCTACGGACGAGATACTGTGAAACCAAGAGGAGTTGTGGTCGTTCGAAGAGGCCAAATCATTCGCAAAACAGTATGCATCTCATGGTTAGATCTAGGAGTTATGGGATATCGCCGAAGATTACTCGAATGAGAAGATGTACCCTGGTTTGACATGTGCCGTATTTTACGGTTCTGTGGCAAGAGTTCGGCAACACCAATCAGATCACGTTAATCCAAGCGGGGATCGGTGCTGCGAACAATTGAAACCAGAACAAAGGTTAAGGAGGAATCAGGATTCTTGGGTTTGTGCGCGGGAGATGCACGAAGTGCCTCATGATGTTTCGGAACGACGAGGAGTGGGTGACCCACATGAGTATCCATCGAAGAATAGTCCGTGGAAGCCATTAGTGTTATGTTGCATCTCAAACATTTAGTGAATTGCTCATAGCTTCAGATATGCTGCAGCTTCATTTGTCAAGTTTACCGCTCTTTCTTTCACATCAACCCACAATATCTCGCTACGGGAGAAGATTTACCTCATACACCTAGGCACTTGCGCTCAACACCGTCTATCAACACCAATTCAACTCTTTCGCACGATGATCGATAGCTAAGAACTCCCACTTCTACGACGACAGCCGCAGTCTCGTTGCACTTCGAAGCGCCTCAACTTGCGAGCAAGCTATAGTTCGTACTCACCGAGTAGGCGCAACAATGGCACTGTCATTAACATGTATTAGGTGGTTTTACCGTCTCTGCCTGCGTCCTCACCCTCTCCTAATCTCGCGGCTTCACGTACCGACCGCTTCTCCCCGCGTCTTCACCTTCTCCCACTCTCGCAGCTCTACCTGCTCGCTTACCAGCTACATCGTGGCTTCAGAGAACGAGGACGCGCAAGTTGGTATTACCGTCCAGGAAGAGCTTGATGCATATCCCTTTGTGCAGCGATACATGCAAGATTGTTATGTTCATTTGCATTCACCTTTTCAGTGGCCGTTTTCAGCAGAATGGCAAGACGACCAGCCGTTTATTGAATTCCAGTCACCAGAGCAGGGTTCTCCCGCATGGACCGAGCCAGCTATTACAGTATCCAAGGTTACACAGAACATGTATAAGCGATTGACGGAGATCCACTTGAGGGGCTGGCCTGCAAGCCTAGAGATGAGACCTTTACTGCGCCAAGATCTGCGATCATGGAGGTCTTCCCAACATACAAGAAGGCGGATATGTCAGAGTACTCTGATCCGGACCAGGGCGAAGCTGTGCAGAAGGTGCGAGCCATTTCGAAGATACTATACGTCCTTGCGCCTAGTACTGGCCACGCATAGCCGTTCTTTGGTAGAGTTGCATCTCCACAGGCAGTTTATGGAAAAGCTGCCATCAAGCTTCAAAAAGAGGAGTATATGAACGTGGAAGTTGCGCGAGACGGCGGCACCGTCATTGTAGCACGGGAGCTAGCTCGCTGCCACCCAGACGTAAGCCTGAAACTAGGCAAGGCAAAGACTGAACCGGAAATACTGACTTGGTGCGCAGGTTCACCGATGCGTTCCATTCCGCTCCAATACACCCCACTGTCTTGTCTATACACCAGGAAAAAGTCTCGATCTGGCTGGCAGTAAGGGAGCCCATCCTCAGACGTTTGCTCTATGGACCGTGTTCAAAGATGGGTTTGAAACTATCCTACCATTACCAATTAACCTCGTCGACGGACGCTCCGAGGCCTTTTATACCTTCTACACGCATTATCACTGACCATGTAAGTGGATTCGACTGGCAAAACGACAAAATGGGATTGCCGCTGCATGAAAAGTTCGAGAACTTTCCAGTCCTTCACGTCAGCGATGTGCATTTGCTTCTGCCGGGTCCTGCCAATAGCAGGGATAAAGCACCTGCGAAAGTTGCCTACTACGATGATATAGAGAATGGCGGATACGTGCCTCGGACTTACACTGATTGCTGGTACCTTACCTCACGCCTCGAAGCTGGCATGTTCCTATGGCCTCCACTATTCCCATTAGCGGATAGAGCAAAAGAAAAGATGTTGAAAAGAAAGTTCCCAACCACCAGCGCCAGTCGATGGAGAAACCTCCGAGGCTTAGTCGATGAGGCCCGCCGCCTTAATTGTTTCACATCTTTCATCAAGCCCCCACTCTGGCCATTCGCACTGGTAGTATTCGATGACTTCGATGTCCAGCTACCGAATCCTCTACCGCCAGTCGACGATGGCATCTCTGACCAAGTTTGATGGGGTTTTGTCATGCAAACTGTGTTACGAGTGCCTCGAGCCGCGCGCTGCTCTATCAGTGCTCTGCCAGCGCCACACCGAAAGACTTAGGGCGCTTGTCAAATGGAAGGACTTCGCGACCGCATATCTTGCACATATGCCTACGGAGGAGATTCAGTTCTTCATGCCAACGTCACCAGCTCAGCGTGCCTTGGTCGAGGAGCAACTCGAGAAGCTCGCCAAGTATGGACCGAAGAGAGCTTGGGTTATCGACGCGGAAGGATTCGGTAGCACCAGGACAGGTTTCAGAAGCACTCCCATTTGAGATGTCCAAGCACGTTGATCCAAAAGCAGTATTGTGAATAATCCGTTCGTGACTAAATTTACTCACAATGTTTTGAGGCTTTTTTTCTAACCCAAGGCCTCACGCAGGCTCAGGTCAGCATTTCTTCACCTGACTGAAGGTCTTCGCAGAGAGAACCAAATGCACCCTAGAGTCTGACAGCGCGGCTACCGATTGCACCCCATCTGGAACCAGCACTTTTCCAAGCCGCCGTGAAGCTGTAATCAGCACCTCATCGAGCACTCTGGATGTGCCAGTTTCGGCAACAAACTCAAATTCTTGGAGCTTGTCATGTACAGCGAGACACTCGAGCACCGAGAGGTCAAAGCTGTACTTGTCTGGACGTCGTCGGTGGCGCAGGTTGATGAAGTCCAAATAGCCCGTGAGCCCTAGAGCGATTCGGATTTTCCCCACGGCCGCGCCCGATTCCGCCGAAGACATTGAGCTCTGGAGTAGCGTGGGCGTCTCGCGGTGATGTAGAAGCAGCGCTGTATGACACCGTCCACGACCGAGTCGTGTTGTCGCATCAGCGGTAGACTCCAAGAACCTGGCGCAAAGTTCAAGAAGAAGTAGTGGGCGCGTGCTAATACAGGTGTCACGAGAGGGAAAACGTATTCTGTCGTCGCCATGCGGCTGCTGCTCCAGAAGTGCCAGGCAGAGTGTTGATGAAATTCAGCGAACCCTTCAACGAGCATCTGCTTGCTTGATCGCAGCCAAGGTATCTACTCAAACAGTGTGATTAGCAGGCTGACTGAATGTGAGGGAGATACGCGCCTACCCGCGGCTGCTCAGTCGCTTCCAAAGAGCGGTGATAGCCATACGATACAGTGAAGACTCCGTTCAAATAATGTTGACGCAACCTTGGTGTGTCTTTCCACAAGTGATGATAGACTGTATCACGAACCTCACGCGGAAGCTTCTTGAAGAAAGGTGAGTCGCTTTCTATTGTTGGTAGTAGAGACATTGTAGTCGAGTCTTTGCCTCGCGGAGCTATTCTGAGGTGTTGGGTTCCAATGGTCAAAGAGACGGATAGGGAAGCGTATGCGGAGTTGTATGGGTGTGAGGCGGAGTCATGGAGTGGCACAATTGACGGACCTCTCGAGGATAAAATGCTTGCCAAGGCGCTACTGCCTACGTAGGTAAAACACATCAAATGCTGCACTTCAAACTTTACCGAATGCGCTCTATCCAGCGCTGGATTGTATCATTGATATATCAGAATCATTCACAATGCTCAGAGTTGCATGCTTTAGTAATTCAGGCTGTCTCGGGGCCCCTGGCGTCACTTATTATACATGTACCTATACTGTTGAGAATATGTGGGTTCAGTCCAGGTTGGTAGAAGGAAGGGCCGTGGTACCTACTGTGTGAGGGAGGCACGGCTGACTGTAGCGTCCTCGTTACTGTTTACACGTACGAGGGAACAATACAACACACGATAGTCAATACAATACGTTGCAGCCACCCCGCCTTGTCCCTCTCCTACTCGGATATCTATGGTAGTCATACTACCAGAGGGACCTTGTTCCAATATATACTTTAGAAATACTGATCTTGATTCATTCCCATTAATTCATGATTCTCTCCTTATATAACTTATCGGCGTGTTCGGACCTCGAGTAGCGCCTCGAGGCGTTCCAGCCGTCTTCTCCTGTCTACAATAGTCGATCTTGCGCTCTCAAGCCTTCTCCATCTTGAAGGTAAATTTTGTAAATTCAGGCAGATTCGCGGACCAACCCGCCGGTAGGCCCTTTTGCTTAGCCACGCCGCCGGGGATCAAAGCTTTGGCTACGATGTCTAACTCTACCATCAAGTTTGCGATAGCTTCTTCCAATCGCTCTGGATGTCCCGCCTTCATACGGCTAACGAGTTTGACTTTGACCTCAAAGATGCGCAGGCGACGATGAACAGCTAGCCGATCGAGCTGAGAAAGATCGAACTTCACGTTCTTCGCGTACAAGTTGGCCTGTCGCGAATTTACAATGAAATCTTGATCAAAGAGCTGCAGATAGATCTCGATCTTCGTTCCGGCATCGTGTGCTTCAGTTGAGGCGGTCATGAGGTGGACCAAAGCCATGGCACTCGCCTTCGGAGACAGGACGTATGACGTTTCCTTGGTGCGATCTTCGTTCTCGAGGATATATTCATCAACGACGAATGGTTGTGCCGAGGAAAGTCCATATTCATCGAAACGGTTCGGCGGCCGGATAGTGAGGTGATGTTCGCGCACCAAGGCCGGAGTCATCAGCGGGAAATAAACTCCGTTGGTCGAAGCTTGTGAAAGGACGCGAAATGCCAAACAGAGCGCTGATGGAACTCGATGAAACCTTCGAGAAGCATCTGCTTGCACGTCAAGAGCCAGGGCACTGTACTACAAGAATATTGACTAGTAAAGAAGCCGCTGATCGTGCGTCTCCCATACGTAACATCGTAAAGTCGTCGCTTGTACCGCTGTTTGATCTTTGGAGTCTCGTTCCACAAGAACTGGTAGATCATGTCTCGGACCGCGCGGTCTAACTGAAAGGCGCCTTGTTTGGTTCCGCGTTCATCGTGTCCAAGTTGATTGTACGCTGCTTTTTGATGCGGCGCTCCTTTTTCTGAGTCTCGTAATTAGCAACGAGCTTCTATCGAATCATGATGGCCATTTCCACTGCACTCTGAGGTTCGGAAGTGACATCAAATGCGACGCTTTCTTTGATCTTACGCTTGGGAGGCATGGTGCTCGCTTCTAGTGTGTACAAGAAGAAGGAGGGAGGTTTTGAAGGGTGTTTAGGAGCTAATATCGTTGATGAGTGGCGACTCTGATTGGGAAGCGGCCTGCTGGTGAGTTGTAGAGTTGTGGAGAAGATTCGGAAGATCCAGGGATGAGCGTCAATCATAGTCTGAGGAGGTTTTGGTTGAAGTTCACCGGCTAGTGAATTCTGTCAGCTTGGCACCTTGGTCAGTTGGACTAGCTGCGCTATGATGCACGCATTTCACACTCTTTATATTTTTGCTGTTTGTGAGGTCTCCATCCAACATGGATACCTTAGGGGGGGTGTCAGCCTGGCACTTGGTTCACATGGTACACTGCGGACTGCATCTCCACGTCACTCTCAGTCACTAGCTTACTCATCTTGTTGTTTATATAATCGCTCTATGTAGCTCTCTCAATACAACGACCTTCTCCCTCTTTTCTGCCCTGTCTCTCACATCCGAAAATTTCACCCCGTCGCTTCACAACAAGCACCTAGCTTGTGCCTTTGATATTCTACGCCCAAAGTCCTGTCACTCGAGGCTGTTTTCTTCGACATTGTTGCTGCTCTTGCCTAGACCAAAACTATTGTTGTTTCACCCGTGCTCTATCGTTCTGTAGCCTTCTGAGTAAGCCTTAACCTCACACAACATCGCATATGGACATTGTGAGGGTACATCAAGCGTACCCTCAATGCCACGAGTTTGTCACTCACGATCTTAGTGGGCAGCTTGTATATGCTCACAACACTACAAAGACTTAAAGAACCCCATAAGCGGATATGGGGTGGACAGAACTGTGTGCAACAAAACAAAGAAAATTGCAAAAGCTGTACCTGCACCTCGTCAATGTAGGTGTTTGTAGTATTGGCTTCTTTTTTCGACGCTCCTTCCTGCTTTCGGTCTTAATCATAGCTAGACTTCCATTTGCGTGACCACTCATCAAGCTCAAGCCCATACTCGGGGCATGCCTTCCCAGCAGCGCAAGCCTCGACTCTCTTTATCGCCTTCTCCATGTCCGATAGGATGTCATATTCAGGATTGCCCTTTTCTGCCTTTGCCAACACAGCAGTAATCCACGTCTCAGGATGTTTGTTCACGATGCGATCAAAACCGTCCGGAACGTCTTGTTTACTCAGTTTGTCGTCGTAGTCTTTTGAATTTGAGCCTTGTGGTTCCCCCATATCTCTCTCAAGGGCAACAAAGAAAGCTATCGCGATCGAAAATGATACTCGCACGGCGAGGTCGGCGCAGACATCAGACCGCTCCAATGGCAAGGCGTGTGGCATCAGCTTAGCAAAGGATATGCTTTCGTTGTGTGATGTACGAACGACAAGGACGGTCTGGTGCTCAGCTACTTTTCGTAGATTCCGATGTCCCCCTTTCATCTGTGACGCTCCAAACTCGTGACGATCGCACACCATGATGACTTCCGGATATGTTTTCTGCAAGCGGTAATTCTTGTCTTCTGATTGATGCTCTTTCGCGAACTGGGAGAGCCGCTTGTGCGCCTCAACAATATCCTGAAGTGTCTGGGGCCCTCATTTAGTGATTCTGACTGGTTTGCTACAAAGTGGTCGAATTCGATGTTGATTTGGTCCCCACACTGAAAGCGCCAGGCTTCGTAGATTGTGGTAATAAAAAGAAGCTCGATACAAGGATGGCCACGATCTTCCTTGTGACATCCGAACTGAGCAGATTGCTCGAAATACATAGCTGCAGGTTTGTTCCACAATTTCTCAACATCAATGTAGAAGTCGGGACCGTCTATCAACGTCAAGTAGCGATCATAGGTAGCCCATGCCAGCTTTTGATTCCAACGGTGTTCATTTTCTCGTCCGACATGCCATGCCTCTTTGAGATCTTGTTCTAGCAGTTTGGTGATATCGAAGGAGAGGCTTGGAGGCGACATCGCGCTTAGGCAAACGACGGAATCGCGGAGGCGCTGTTGTGTGGAGCGGGGAAGTTATTTGAGATAACTGCCTTTGGCAATCTGTAATGGGCGGTATGCGAGTTTGAAGAATAGAATGTGCGATGATGAGACTTTCATTGTGGTAGCGTTGAGTCACCGGACTTTTAAGCGGAACCATGGTACTAAAAGCGGATCTAAAACTTCGCCAAACAATCCTCATTCAGCCCAAAATGTAGCGACTACCAAATATCACCAACGGCGTTCCTGAGATATATTAGCGTTTGCCATGTACACTATCCGCTCCTGGCGCACCTCGTAGTGTTGTCCATCATCGCGAGTAGGGCGACGGTCATCCAAGTTTGCTATGCGCCTTTGGTCTGCCAACTCAATCATCTTGTCTGCCTCTCGCGCTGGGATTGGTACTGTTGATCCCCACTCAGCAGCTGCGTCGCAAAAGTCGATAATATCTAGGCGCTCCACTATGCTTTGATTAGCAGATTTCCCACTTACCCAACTTTTGACACTCAACTTACAATCTGTCATCTCCCTTCCTCGTTCTCTCTCAGTGCGCCCTTGCGTTCGTTGTTGCATCGACGATAGATCTGGGTTTATTTGCATAAAGCGCATTGGATAGCGCGGCTGCCTTTTCATTCGTGAGACAATGTCTTGATACACAGTAAGGTAATCATCCATCCGCGAGCCCGATATTTTTGCTAACGCGTACTCGAACGGATATGGGGCGACAAAATCGGCCAACCATAAGGTGTCATCATCACGCCCCGGGTAACGCTCCAGCCCTTCTATAAGGCGCTTTGCGAGGCGGAGTGCAAAAAGCCCAACGATCAAGAATTTTGGAGTGGGTTGTGACCTCGGCGGTGGTGAGGCGTGAGTCGAAGGAACAGCCGAAGAATTGCGCACACCATCAGGTGGTGGTGTGCGTCTAAGCGGCGTAGCTCTGTGGTGTTGCATGTTGGTCGTACAATTCTGTGGAGAACAGAGGCCTTTTGTACAAGCAGAGGAGTATGATATTGCTGGAATGGTCAAGTTCGACTCTCGTGCTAGATCTAGCTCCCACAGCCAATGATGTTCAAGAAGTTTGTAAAGCAGTCGCAGCGGGTGTGACCCATGACGAAGGCGCAAACGCAGCAAGAGTCACTTAGCAAACAACGTCTTGTTGGAAAGTGCACCATCGAGGAGACCGAACGAAGACAGGGTACTCATTAACCGCGCTGGTTTTCTAATCTTGCTGTCGTTTTCGAATGCGTCTCCGTTCGATGTTCTGCCCAGCTGCTTTTGCTACCTGTCCAAGCTCCCCTCATAGCTGAGCATTGGGGGTTACTGTTTCTTTTCGAGGTTGACTGTTGTCTGATTCTAGCCATGAAACAGATGTCATTGAATGTAATTCAATTTGAGCGCGTGATGAGAATCGATGCATCAAATGGGTTCGTTAGTACATCGTGTTTATACTCAGGTTCATACCTAACTCGTTCGAAAGAAGCAACGTGTCTACTCAACTGCACCATGAGAGGCTAGAGCGCCACTTTAGATCACCAAAGATCAAATAGTTTGAGGACGGACAATGTAGTACTATAATCGAGATGTGGTGTAATGTAAGCAGCGGATCACTTCACGATAACGCGTGGACGACCTAGTCCAAATCCGTACGTTTAAGCGAGAATGAGTCGAAATGACGTCTCACTCTCATGACTCTCTATATCACCGTCGCTAGGTAATTTTGACAGCAATAATCATAGGGTTGGCTCAAGTATATAATCTGCGATACTTTCTCCTACGTCCTTGCAAATCAGATCGCAACACCAGCGACATCATGGAATACCCTAACATTCCAGGAACCTTGCCCATCGCACACGAAGTCCTTCCACCAATCACCTCGACCGGCTCGTTACCAGAGCAGCTCTCTTGTCCTGGTCCACCAACCCCAGGCTCTAAGTCTATCTTCGCGTTCTGGCACTCCGGAGTTCACACGCTACCGCCATACCTACTGCGCAATGTCATTAATTGGCACCGGCGCTTCTCTCCTCTAGGATGGACGATCTACGTGCTGGACACCGTCCAAAATTCACCGCTCAATGTAGCCAATTTCGTTGACACAACTTCGCAATTTGTGGTTCCTGAGGCCTTCATGAACGGCACTCTCGACGGAACGTATGCCGCACAGCACACTTCAGATCTCATCCGCTATCCACTGCTTCTCAAGTATGGAGGTGTATACCTCGACGTCGGAATCTTGCTATTCGGCGACATAGACTGGCTATGGACCCAACATATCGCCAACTCGTCCTCTCAGTACGACTTCTCTGGCTTCACAATGGGCAGTCCTCCCGATGGTATATCGATCGTCAACTTTGCAATGATGTGTGGGCCCGACAATCCGCTCGTGCGACGCGCACATCACATCCTGCTGAATGTCTGGGAGGGAAAGACTAACACAACTGGAGCTCATAAGCACCCGCTCGTGAACCACATGCCGCTAATGCACGTGGCGCAAGAAGTCGTGGTGGAGGATGAGGGAAAGGACAAGATGGTCATCAACGACGAATCCATGACGGACTATGCGGTCCAGATTCAGTGCATGGGCTCGGCGCAGCGCTGGCTTGACGAAAACGATGGCTGGAACGGGCCCGAGTATGTTCGTGATCACTGCTGGCTTTACAGTATGATAGACGGCGCGTTTGCACATGAACAAGCAACGAGTTGGAGCGGGCCGCGGCAGTTTGACTTGATGAAGCAGATGCTACCGGGTGCCGACGAGAAAGAGAGTGAGGAGCAAGCGTTCACAAGGACGATTGTTGAAAACACGGTCGCGAACAGTTGGTGCTTGAAGCTCGGTCATGGCTTCTCCGCTAAGCTCTTCGGCGCTGATACACTGGGTATGCTATGGAGAAAGAATGACGGCAGTGATTGCGAAGAAGGCACGTATGCTGGTTGGATAAGGTGGGCGGAGGTGCACTGTCAGCAAGATGCTCCACCTAAGCCACTGCAAGTTCCAGTGTACAAACCCACGATGATAGGGAAGCTTCTGCAATAGTGCAACCCGAGGAAGCTCAGTCACAGTTTGGCGCGAGGAGAATCTGAGCAGCCAGTAGGATGATGTGCCTCGGATGCATGTGAGTACGAGTCAATACAGTATCGAGGTGCAACTCAAGGATTTATAATGTAGGATCATCGGCCTTCGGAAAGCACATGTATCCTTGTGGATGCTAAACCAAGGCACTGTGTGTCGTTGTAGTGTTTCGGTGAGATGATGGGAAGAACAGTGTTGAACGTACAGTCAGCATGTTTGTGCACAGAAGTTAGCTTGAATCATATATTCTGGACTCTGTGGTACCTTGTCAAGTCTGGTCGTTGTGTCACGTAGATAAGGATGAAAATTCGGTCATAGCAAACGCGCTGAAAGTTTTCCCCACCACTCCACCCCCTTCCTTCCGCAGCAGCCACAAGTCCGCAAAATTACCCCAACACAAGCAACACTTCTACATTTGAACTACTCGAACCACCGTATCTTCACCATGGCTTCGCCTGACGAGCGCGACTCGGAGGACAGCCCCAAAACCCCTATAGACCCGCAAGACAAAACCCGGCAGCTTGGAGATCAGTTGAAATCCGTCACAGCGCGTGCTGAGAGAGGAGATACAGCACTTGGTATCGCGAGGCAAGAATTAAAAAGCATGGAAAGCAAGTGCAGTAAACTCCAGGACAAAATCAGTGAACAAGAAGAAGCACTAAGTTGTCTGCGTCGAAACTACATCGATGCAGTCGCAAGCCAGTTCGAGAATGTCCAGCGTGAGGGCTTACCCAAACTGAAGCGACCAGCATAAGAGCCACAGTACATTCGAGCCGCCTGAATTGGACCGACGTGTACTAACTCAGATACCTCCAGATCACCCGAAGCCTCACTGGCGAAGAGGGCAAAGCCCAGCTCACCATCTCTCATCGTTTCCTGCAACAAGTGCTACGTCCGCGGCTGGAAGTGCGATAACGAACAACCTTGCCACAACTGCGCCCGGGACAAAAAGGTGACAAAGACCAAGCGTGTAGAGTGAACCTAGGTAGGTACTACGTGCTAGGTACTTGCAAGGCGAAACAATGCAGCTTCGCACACGAAGAAGACGGGTACGAGCACCTAATTCCGTACATCAAGTTACACCGCACTGTGCTTGGTCGCGAGGAGCCTACTTAGGTAGAGCACTGCTGGAGATTGTGGCGGAGGACAGTCATGAAGTCGACGATGGTGGTAAAAAGGCTAAAGAGGAAGAAGGTGCTTGGACTTGGGCCTACCTATTGGAGGCTTGTGGTGTTCAGATATCGTTAAAGATCGTTCGAGTATGTCAATGAAAGATTGCTAGGGTTTGTGCCTACAAAGTCTTAGATTTATTTTCTAGGGTCGTGAGCATCAGTAGGTAATGATAAGTTTCGACACCCGAGAGAAGCGTCGCATGTTCTGAGCTCGGCACAACGCGATTGAGGAACACCACCATGACGTCACATGCTGCGTTTTCTCGCCATATGTTCTCATTCACCCTCATATTCTAGGTTAGCCCAAAGCCTCGACAGCATTGCGGCTCGTGCAGCTCGCTCAGGGAAGCTAGCTTGGCGCCATCGTCGCTGTTATTAATACTCTCTACCTCGCCCTCTATCTCTCTCTCTCAACCTCACCTCCACACCCACTTTTGCAACTCACCCAACCGTTCCCAATATTGACCATCGCCCTTCCGCCCACCGATTCTCGAGGATCGTTTGGTACCACGACACCACGCAATGCGCCCTCACTTCTGGATCCTGAAGCCTTTCTGAGCGTCTGTCGTTTCCCAGGTTGGCAGCAACGCACGTTTTGCTGCTCTGTCATCGATTGTTTCAAGGTCGAATGGCAGACGCTGGCGACCTGATGTTACGCAAACCAGAGGTGTAGGTCCGCGTGCGCCTCGTGTTTACATTTAGGTTCCCCCGCCTCAGTTTCTGTGAATGGGAATTGCTTTCAGCTTCTGTAGCCTTCAGTTACTGTTGTTGGAGGTAGATACGAGGTCCGGGAAGGCCGTTGGGTTCGGTGTCTAGGTCTTCGGCTCTTTCGAGGTTGCGCCGGTTCTCTCGCGTTGGTTTCCGCGCTGGAGATCGCACTCTCGGCTTCTCAGCTTCTGTGAAGGAGGGTCGGGAACCTGGTTGGTGAGGCGTCACCTCCTTCCTCAGATGTTGAGATCGCTCAATGGCATTCCAAGAGGATGTTTTCTTGAGTCTCACTGTGTGCGCGCAGCACGCAAGGTATCAGGCTCATCGACAAGTTTCGGTACTCGAGCCGGCTTTGACTGAACCTTGTCGTCGCTTCGTAGCGTTGTTTGATCTGTCGGCGTGCAGTCGTGGGAACCGGCCCATTGCTTGCATTCACGGCTTATCATCGCGCTAGGAAGTGTATACTCATTTCCAAATTTCATACGCCTTGACGCTCGCTTGCGACGTCTTGTCCATGGATCAGCTTTTGGTCTTCACATTTTTCATCGATCTATCGTCCACAGGATGGTGTTCGAGGAAGAAGTTTTGACGCTTTGATGATCTTCGAATTGCTTGCTTGCACTGGACTTTACAAAAGCTGGACACAAACGATGTACTGTACTTGAGTCTCAAAAGGTATCCAGGAGATCGTCATATCACCAAGAACCCCAGCGTCAAGTAACTACCTACGCAGCACGATACCCCTCCAATTTGAGCTCAGACGTCCAAAGAAGAACATGGCTACCATTACCCACTATCAAGTACCTCCAGCCCACACTCCATTCAAAACCCAACAACACATCGAGGAGCATATCAAACAATCCCAACTCCACACTCAAACCACCAACACACCAGCCCGTCTCCCTACACCACCCTAACAACTCCACCCTCCTCATCGCTATCCTGTTCGAGCCCCTCCCGCTCACCCTCGCGCTTGACCTTCCGACACGACATCATATGCCCATATCCATCTCCCTCATGCGCAAGCCCACACACCGCGTCCGTACACGCTCCAGCCGCGTATTTCTCGCACATGACACGTTTGCATCAACGCGGCTTGTGCTCGTAGTGACAGCTAAAGCACGGCTCGCCCGCACAACCGTCGTCAAAAGCGTGAAGTGCTACATCAAAGGGTACGACTGCGACACGGGCGGGAGATGTATGCTTGGGGATCTTGGGCATGGGGGTGGAGGCGGTGCTGTGTTGGGAATGTTAGGATCGTGTCATGTGATGGTAGTGCGGATTGAATGGGGCTTACGAAATACGGCGCTTGAGGGGTTGGGCCTGGGGGAATTGACCTTGCGGCGGGATGGTCTCCATGCCATTTTCTTGGACGAGCTACGAGGACTTGAGAGGGGTTGGCAAGAAGCGTATTGCTATGAAGGTGGTTGCTACGAAGATATACATGGGATGAAACAAGTCGGACCAAAGTAGGATCGAGGCGGGTTCTTGGGCACTGTTGGGCACCGCTGGGCACCGCTGTGCAACACATTTGTTGATCCTTGGCGGGTGGTGAATCGCATTTGCGATGGTCTGGATCTTCGTCACTAGCTCTCCACGCAGGAAAGCTTGCTCAGCGGCTGGTTCTTTGCTCTTCTTCTCGGACTATTTGAGCTTTTCGGCAGCGTATTCGATCGCCTTTTCGGCGCTGGAGCCGGGAGAGTCTGCGATGTCCAAGAATTCGAACACGTCCTTTACCAAAACTTCGCTCTCGGCGGGAGTCTTTGCTGCCTTCTTCAGTATGGCATCTGTCAGATGATCTGGGACAGGGCGGCGATACATCTGATAGGGGAGAATGTGCAGTTTGGACGCAGCAAACCATGCCTTGTTGTGTGAGGTCCCGATATTGATACCAGGCTGACCCTTTACCGTCTTGTCATAGTTGTGATAATACGCAGTGTTGTTTTAGCCGATGTAAGACGAAGCCTGTTGTTACTGACTTACTGTCCTCAAGATATTGAAGCACCTTCCATGACTTCTCGTTGCCATTGTCTCTCCTCTTGTTGAATTCGAGCTCCTCGAGTTTCATAAATCCGCTCGTGCCTTGTATTGTCTTTTCGCGGCCTTCAGGATCTGCCAAGTCTCGATCTCGATCTTCCTTGGTCTGATCACGGCCATAGTTGATGCGCACTCGAAGGGCATTGAGAGCTGACCGCCTTTGATATTCATCTCTGAAGGTTGTCGTATCGTTCAGGAAGCCACTGACAGATTGTGCGGTATAAAAGGCACTGGTATCATAGTTGACGTTGAGTAGGATACCTCCGCCGAGCGCCTTGATGGTGTAGAAGTACCCGTGCATTGTTCTCAAAGATCCACTGAGGTAGACTTCTTTGTTCACGATGAAAAACTTGTTAGCTCCAAGTCGAATGACCCTGTTAGCCTTAAGACACTTGGAGATCATGATGTTGAGCGCCATTACCTCCACGCTGGAATCCCACAGCTTGGGGTTCGACATGCCGCCGCTCACATACTTACGGAGATGTGCGAAATCAATCTCACGCAAGTGTTTGAGGCGAAGAGACCGAGTCAACGGAGTGCCATCTCTACGGTTGCCATCCGGTACGTTGTAGGTGGCAACGATACCATCCGAGTCCACAGTCGTGTGGAGTTGTTTCCAGGAGATGATCGTGGACATGTCATCCGTGGCGAAGCTGCTCTTATTGCGTAGCAGATCCACATGTTCAATCATGTTGTCGACCACTTTCTTCACCTTCCGGTTGTTTTGGCCAAGCGGGAGGTCGAGGATTTTGTACTCATGGAATCGGGTGTTTTCGTTGTCGTCGATGTCAATCTTGTAGAAGTTGGTCGCCATATCCGTTTCTGTTGCATCTTCAATCGCATTGCAAGAACCATGATGTCTAGGGAACTCGCATGGGACCATGTCATGTTCACTCTGCATTGCTGAGAGTTTGGCTTGCATATCTGCTTGTGCCTGGTCTTTGTCTTGATCGGTAACAATGTAAGCAGAAGCATCGCCGATAGGAGTGTTCTGGGTGCTGTCGCCGGCCGCTGCCTCAGATTCGTCTCCGAGTGTCGCCTGAAAACTAGAATCGTCGGTGGCGCTTCTGTCTGGAAGGCTATCGGCCTTCTGTAATTCATCAACGTAGGTGCGCGCGTAGGGCCAAAGGGGTTTGTCAAATGTCCTTCCAATCCATGACTGGGGTGCCATCGGTCCTGTTTGGGCCGCTTTGAGACAACGCCAACCGGAAGCGCCTTGCTTGCCATCTTTCTCTGGATGAACATCTCCGCACAGAAGACATTCCTTCAGGTCCATCTTGTTCTCCATTTGAATCAGCTGTTCGACAGTAAAGCCATCTTGAGGTGTCTTCTTGGCTTGCGCAGTAGCAGGTTTCTTGCCCTTGCGCTTTGTTTTTGGTACGCCCTCCATGCTGGATAGGCCCAAGAGCAAGGCTTGGATGTAGACTTGGTGAAGTTAGAGTGATGAAACGATACCAAGACACGAAGGGTCTGTATCCGGTGCTGTGATAAGAAACTGAGTAAACTTTCTTTACCATAATATACACTGTTTACACGAAGCTTGCTCTACTCCACTTAGATCCCACAATCCGCTTGACCCCCACAACTCCTCAAATCCAACACCAACTACACACATCAACCTATTGCTGCGCCACAAAAGCCAAAGTCAAAACCGCTTGGAATTGCACTCAAGCAGTCTTTTAAGCAGCACACTTCAGAGCTTGCCCGAAGATTGTAGTAGCGCAGATACTTCGGTCACATGTGGTCCGACGTACACAGCGACAATCAACCACACTCGTCCGGGGTGCTTTGACCGTAGTTGTGAGCGAGCTATAGCGTAGTCTGTTTAGTTAGTGTAGGGTGTCAGCAGTGCTTCCTGTATAGTTCAAGCAGGGCAAGTATGGGACGGAGGTAGTCAGTCTCAAATAAGTGGCTTCGGCCGTGTGTGATGGGCGATTGAAGGCCATCGCGATGTATAATGAGGAAGCGGATGGTGTGACGTGGGAGAGGTGTATACGTTCAGACTACACGAAGAGCGAGAGGATCAACGAGATAATGGCAAAGGACAGATAGACGATGTCAGCGGTGCCTTTTTGATGTGTCCAGGAATATAACTAACCTTATCCTATGCACAGTAGCTTCATGATGATCTGCACATAAAATAAGCCCAGAAGATCATGCATTCGACATTATCCACCCATCGAATAAGCGCTCATACTATCCCTCAACCTATACTTGCGACGGTATGAATAAAAACCCGCCTCCACCAACGCCAAACCATGCATATCGTCAATCATCTCATTTTCACCATCTATTGCGTCGCGCACTGCGGTCCGCCCTCACCCGCCTCCTCATCGTCTTCCCAGTCGCCACCGCCCGCTCTCGGGTCCCCACTCCCAGCGCCAAAGTCCTCCATATCGGCGTCGAAATCAATCTCCACCTCCTCGACTTCCTCGTGTTTCTTCTCCTCGTGGTCTGGCGCGGGCAACGCATCCTTGAGCTGCTTCAGGGCAGCGTCGTTTTTCAGCCATCCGTCCTCGGGGAAATCGATTTCCACGACGAGATAAAGGTCGCCCTTTGTGTCGCTGCGCTTCATGGGCATGCCCTCGCCTTCGATCTTGAGCACCTGGCCCGGGCGCAAGACTTTGCCGTTCGGTTGTTGGACGTTGAGCTGGATGCCGCGGCCATCGAGATGGGTCAGGACCACGCGGTTGAAGCCTGTCAGGGCCTCGACCAAGCTGATCTTCAGCTCTGCTCTCAGATCTGCACCGGCGCGCTCGAAGACGTCGTGCTCCGCCTCCTTTAGCGTAAAGACGATGTCGCCCGGCTCCTGGTCCGGTAGTTGGTCTGCTTCGCCGGCGAGCGTTATCCGTTCGCCCTCTCGTGCGCCGCGGGGGATGTAGAGCTCGAGAACGTTCTTGGATTCGACGACCTTCTTTCCCTTGCACCTCTTGCAGCGCTGCTTCTCGGGTATGACCTGGCCGGATCCTTGACAGGGGCCGCAGGGCACGGTTTCTTGGGCGACGAGTCCGGGGCCGACTTGTCGGAGGACAGCTTTCGCGCCTGATTTTTTTGTTAGTATGAATAAAGATAAAAGTTGAGCAGCGACATACCTCGTCCGCCACACATGCCGCAACTCTGGCTCTTAGCTCCCTGCTTGCCGCCGCTGCCCTTGCAGGTGGTGCATATGACGTTCTTTGTGTTTGAGAACTTTGTCGTCTTGCCCTTGTACAGCTCTTCCAGGCTGACTTCGTAGTCTTGCTCTACCGACCGTCCCTTCCGCGGCACGTTTCGGCCGCCGGGCATGCCTCCCATACCTCCCATACCTCCCATACCCGGCATGCCGCCGAAGCCCCCACCGCCCATGCCTCCCATGCCGCCGAACATCTGCGCGAATATGTCATCCATGTCGGGGCCGCCGCCGCCCATGCCGTTGGAGGGGTCGAAGGCAGACATGCCGTGGGTGTCGTAGAGGTGGCGCTTGTCGTCATCGTTGAGGATCTCGTAGGCTTGTTTTGCAGCCTTGAAGCGGACTTCAGCCTCTGCGCGGTCGTCTTCGGCGACCTTGTCTGGGTGGTGTGCTAGTGCGGCCTGGGACTGTTAATATCGAGTCTTCGATTGCGGGGGCGGGGCGCAAACCTTGTGGTATGCCTTCTTGATTTCCGACTTGCTTGCGCTGTTGCTGATGCCGAGGACCTCTGTTGGTGTTAGCCTTGGCGTCCAGAGAGCGTGGGGTTGCGCATACCATAGAGGTCAACTTCTTCGACGTCGTTCACTGCGGTCTCGAGTCAGCGTGGTCATGTATGTGAAAGGGCTGTCCTACTCTTGATTCTGGGCTAGTTGACGGTTGAGGGTGATATGAGGTCGAGTATGGATAGCGAAAGTATGTACAGAAGGAGAAGTGCTTGCGAGCAGCGACGAGGAAAGTGTCGAGTGAAGGCAACAAACTTTGAGCCGTGATAGGCAACTTTGGCCGGGCAGATTGAAATCTCCGGTGAACACGGACTTAGCGGCCTCCCGTAGAAAGTTGGTCCCGCCTCACAGCCAACGTCGACCATGCACCAGCTCTCGTCTCATCCGCCGCCATGTCCCTGCCTTTTCTTCTCCGACCGCAATTACCCGCCTACACATGCCGCTCGTGCCTCCTCCGACTGTCACGTGCTTCACGGCGCCCCATCTCAAGCAATGCCGCCAGAGACAGCAAGGCTAACACGGCGCTGCCCTCGACGCCTGCACGCACACGATTCGCGCCCTCACCGACAGGCTACCTGCACCTCGGCTCTCTGCGAACCGCTCTCTTCAACTACCTCCTAGCCAAGCGAACCGGCGGCCAGTTCCTCCTGCGGATAGAAGACACCGACCAGAAGCGCACGATACCGGGAGCCGAACAGCGACTCTTCGACGACCTGCGATGGGCGGAGCTACAATGGGATGAAGGGCCGGAAGTGGGTGGGCCATACGGGCCGTATAAGCAGTCGGAGCGAAGCGCCATATACAAGAAGTATGCGCAAGAGCTGCTAGACTCTGGACACGCGTACCGCTGCTTCTGCTCGTCGGAGCGTCTGAACTCCCTCGCCGAATTCAAACACAAGCTAGGATTGGCGACCGACTACGACCGCACATGCGTTAGCATACCGAAAGAGGAGAGCGACGACAGGGCGCACAGGGGCGAGTCGCATACCATCCGCCTCAAAGTACCGGACCAGTACCCCGCCTACAGGGACCTCATCTACGGCACCTTCAGGCCCCTCAAGAAGCGCGGACATGTCACAGAGTCGTCCTACGAAGATCCCATTCTGCTGAAAAGCGATGGCCTGCCCACGTACCACCTCGCCAACGTTGTAGACGACCATCTCATGAAGATCACCCATGTCATCCGCGGGTCAGAATGGATGCCCAGCACGCCCAAGCATATCGCCATGTACTCCGCCTTTGGCTGGAGCCCACCTGAGTTCGCCCATGTCGGTTTATTAGTCGATGAGCATGGTAACAAGCTTTCCAAACGCAACTTCGACACCGACATCACCGCCTACAAAGAAATGGAAGTCTTCCCCGAAACACTAACCAACTTCGCCGCCCTCCTAGGCTGGAGCCACAAAGAAAAAAGCGACGTAATGGATCTAAAAACACTAATCAAGAACTTCACCCTAAAGTTCACAAAAGGCAACACGACAGTCACATTCGGTAAAATGCACTTCCTCCAGCGCAAACACGCCGCCCTGCGCGCCGAAACCAGCGGCCCGAAACTAGACGAAATGGTCCAAAATGTCGTAGCCCTCCTCACAGCCCTCGACACCCCTTATAAGGATTGGAAAAAAGTCATCTCCACCACTAAGCCTGACGAATACGTCGAGAAAATCATCATTGCCGACGCAGACAACTACACCAACGCCAACGAATTCCTGTACCGCAACGCCTTCTTCTTCGCCCCCTTGCGTCCATTCCATAAAATCTCGCCTTTGTCCACGAGCCCAGACATCCCGATGCGCTGCCACATGGTCGCAGACGTTTCTGAGGAGGATTGGAATAGGGAGAATTTGATGCAGAAAGTGCATGACATCATCGACGGCCGAGAAGAAGGGAAGAAGGGGAGTAAAGATGTGTATCATTATTTGCGGAAGGCGATTACGGGCCACGAGATGGGTATGCGGCTCTACGACGTTATGTTGATTTTGGGGCGGGGGGAGGTGTTGAGGAGGTTGGGTGTGGGGATGGGGATGTAGGGATATGTAAGTGTACAAGGGGGAGAAGATAAAGAATCGACATAGCGAACTGACGCAATGTGAGCTTTTTGATTCTGATACAAGCGCTCTATCATACATTTAGACGTGCAAATTATCTATATCTAGTACAATATACACGACAGGCATCTACTTCTTCTCTTCTCTCTTCGCCTCCTCTCCTCCCGTCGCTTCAAGCACAACCCCTCCCTCTTCATCAACATCATCCTCTTCAACCTCATCAGCCGCTCGCGCAGCGTCCAACCGTTCACGCCAATCCTCAGCCGCCCTACTAGCCGCATCCAACTCTTTGCCATAGCGCTTCTTCGCGAGCAACACACGCACCTTCATCTCAGCCATCTTAACCTCCTGTTCGAGAACCTGGCGCTCCAGCGACTCCATCGCACTCCTCTCGTGACCCGCAAGCAAGATGGACAATTCAGACATAGCTTCATCACCCGCGAGGCGCTGCGCCTCGGCGTAGTGCTCGTCCGTCTGTGCAGCCAGGAGTGCAGCTTCGAGCTGAATGTTGTATCTCTGCAATTCCAACTCTGCGATGTCGACTTCGAGTTCCTCGGCCTCTGTGCGGGACGTTTGTGCCGCGTCGGTTGCGAGGTTAGTTTTCAAGACGATCTGGTAATCTATGCCCTGGAGGCTTGGGAAGTTATTCGAAGTTTTTTCACGGTATTTGACGAGGTAATTGAATTCCTGATCGTTTCTTACGCCGCGTAAACGCTTTTCTGGCAATGCGTATTCGCTCCATGGCATGCCGGTCTTGACCTGGAAGTGCAGGGCCTTGGACTCCGCAGTCAGGTTGTAGACGGAGATAGTGAGGTCGGTGTGCTGTGGAGAGGATTTAGGGAGTGTGGAGGCTAGCTCGTAGCGTTTGGAGGCTACGCTTTCGTATGCGGATGCGCGAGCGGTAGTTTTTTCCTGACGTTCGGTGTCTTTACTTTTGGGGTCTCTTCCTTCGCGGATGGCTTCTTGTGTTTCGAACGCAGCGTCGCGGTCGAAGACTTGCAGGTCGCGGAACTCGGCCCAGCCAATTATGCTTTCGAGATCGGAGGGCGGATTTGATTTGATGAGACTCTTGTGCCATGGTGTAAGTCTGGTATGTGTGATATCTTGCTGGTGGCTCAGAAGGATGTTGCGCAGGGCGTCGCGTTCGATGATGACGCGAGAGAGCTCCAGCAGATTCTTGACGTCGACCTCCTCCCATGTGAGAGCCTGCCCGCCGCGATCCATCCTTATGAGGGCTTCTTCGAGCAGCGGCCTCTCGTCCAATGTGACCAGCAGACTTCGGCCCCTTCCTCGCAGCTTCTCGTGGTGTTTGAAGATGTCGCCTAGCAACTGAGGGGACGGACTCTCAATCTCCATGGCATTGTCGACAATGACAAGCTCGCCCTTCCTGAAACGATATGAGAGCGCCGTCCGCCAGGCCAGATCGTACACTTTCGCTGGTAGCTCGGTTGCGAAGTCTCGTGGCCGGGGACCGAACGCGACACCTCCACCTCTTAGCATCGGCGATTTTTTGTCACCCAGACGTGCACGACCAGAGCCTTTCTGCGGCCGAATCTTCCTCCTCGAGCCATGGACCTCGTGCCTGCTCTTGGTTGATGCTGTGCCCAATCGTGTCATGTCGCCCTCGTAAATGACGGCACGGTGCAAAATATCTCTCCTTGTGGGGAGGTAGAGGTGGTTCGCGGGATAAGTCTGGAAGCGGAGGGGTTCGAGCGAAGGGAACTGGTGGATTGTCGCCAGAACCGTCTGGTCCTCGAAGGGTACAACGGGCACATAGTCGCCAGCGGAGGTCGTTATTGGCGTCACAGAGGCTTTGGAGGATGTCGAGGTTGTGATTGATCGGGCAAATGGCGTTGATAGACATTTCTGGCGGCATTAGCACGATGCATTGAGACAAGGTGGGAGGATGGCGCACATTGCAGCGAGTCGAACCTGCTTGCTGCCGTATTGACAGTCTGCTCAATTGGTGCGTGACGCCCCGGACCGGCGCCGATATCGTCGTGGAAGCCATGCCGGACGTTGTGGCTCGAAAAGTCGCGGAGTTCCCTCTCGGAGGTTTGAGATGCGCGCGGCCTTGGCGCTCTAACATTTTCATGACGGCGACCATCACTACTGACATTAGCACCACCACCCTTGACAGCCATGGCGCCCGTCACGCCGTCGATACGGCACTTCAGCCTCTGTTTACGATGCGTGCGGCAACTCCCCACCGCCAATGGCACGCCGCGCCGGACCCTCTCGACCTCCGCAGCAGCTCGTGAAGAGGTGCAGACCCAACCCTCGACGCCCGCACCGCCGGTCCCTCCACCATCAGATGACACGACTCTCACCCCGTCGACGACATCACAGGTCATTCCAGATTTCATGCAAAAGTGGGGAACGCTCGACCCCCAGACCGTAGAGAACAAGAAGCAGGAGCGCCGTCTGCTGCGGAGAGAGCATGTGCAGCCTGTGGGATCCCGCCGTCGTCGCGCTGTTCTTCGCCGGTCTGCCTTGCAAAAAGCTACCGAGGTCCCCTTTGAGCAGCTTCCGTACCAATGCTTTCAGGAGGCCAGAAAGTTCCTCTTGGAGGACAGGCAGGAAAAGATCAAGGACATTGAGACCCAGCAGCTGAGGATCCGGAACCTGATGGACCAAGATCCCGCTGTCAGTGGCGGACCAGCCGCAAAAGAGTCTCGGCTACGAAGCATGCGAAAACACTTCAACGAATTGATCATCCTCGCGGACATCAACGACCCTGTGGTGAAGCGGAAGTTCGAAGACGGTCAAGGTAGGATGTTTGGTTGAATGTGCATTGGCGGAGCTGACAGGACATAGGAGACATGAATAAGCCTATCTACAGATATCTTGCCGACCAGAAGTGGCGTCAGTATAAGCGCCTCGTCCTCGAGCAGCGCCTGACCCAGATGAACGTTGTTCCGGATCTGCTCCCCACGCTCGACATTGTAGCAGATATCGATCTAGGATTTGGACGGAAATCCGTGGCGCCTGGTGATTTCGTGCTCTCGACCATCAGCGAGAAGATGCCCCGGCTCAACGTACAGATTTTTACACCCGGGGAGAGGCTCGTTACGATCCTAGTCGTGGATGCGGATGTGCCAGACCTGGAGAGCGACAGCTTCACTTATCGCTGTCACTTCGTTGCGTCCAACATTCCACTATCGCCTACTCGAACTTCAATTCCGCTGCAGCGCATCGCACAGGAGGACGCGAAATCAGAGGATGTGTCCGCGAAGAAGATCGCCATACCGTGGGTCTCACCGTGGGCGCACAAGGGTGCACCATACCACCGTTTAGCTATACTCGTATTCGAGCAGAAAGATGCTCAACCGCTGGACATTACTAAAGTTGGCAAGACAAAGCGCGAGAACTTCAATGTCCGAAGCTTTGTCGACAAGCACAAGCTGAGTGCCATCACCGCAACGCTGTTCAGAACCCAGTGGGACGAGAGTATGGCTGGCGTCATGGAACGGGCTGGGCTGAAAGACCAGATTGCTGTCGAGCTCAAGAGGAGAAGAGTCGAGCCGTTGCCGCACAAGAGGCGGACTGAGCGTATGCGTTAAGGTGGTATGGTGTAGCAAATTTATGAGCTGTAAGTGTATACAAGCACGCGCCGTCTCTGGCCACTTGAATGTATCATACTGTTAAATTCGCATTGAAGCGTCGATGTTCCCGAGGTGGGTCGTGCTGCAGTGCGAGGTCGCCCTTTCCTCCTTCCTTTCCTACCCCCTCGCCCCTGCCTCACAATATCGCCCCACACTTTTTGCCGACATGGCTCCTTCCTCAACCACTAGGTCCTCTGTGAGTTATAGCCGAACGTCTTGTCCAGTACCCCGAGTCCGCATCTGACATTACGACGCCCACATATCTCTCACCATGGCTCCAAGCACCCCCGTCCTTGCTTCACCGATTCTTCCATCCCGCGACCAGATCGCTCTGGCTATTGCAATCAACCGCTCCAAACCTCTCGACATCACTATACGCGGTGGGTGTCATCCAATCCTGCATGCATGACTACAACTCTGACCGTCGCAGAATATGTCCTGCAGCTGCGAGAACATTGGAAAGTGGCGCAGCCGGCGTACGATGTGGACGAGATCGAACACTACATCGATCTTGTCGGGTACTGGCAAGACCAGTGCAAGAAGGCACAGGAGGAATGCGACCGGTTGCAAAGCATCAACATCAAACTGGAGAGATCTAATCATCTGTTGTCGCAAAGAACGGGCGGTACGCCAGACGAGCGTCCAAGTACAGCAACGAACACAACAAAACGAAAGGCACCTGCGCCGCCGTCACGGTCACCTAAGCGTCCAAAAGCCCAGTCTTTCAAGACAGCCGAGCAATCAGTTGCACACACACAGGAAGCCATCGAGAGTGACTTTGACTTCCTGGAAGAACTAGGCGAAGGTGAGTTGCCCCATTTTTTTGTCATCATCATGAATTAAGTGATACTGACACTCCACCAGATGGTACGTCTGTCATTGAAGCACTGTACACCACACATCAGCTGTGTAGAGCTACCGCGCCAGATCCCGAAGTTCTGTGCCGTCATCTAGTCCGAACATCATCCTCACTTGCCAAGGTCATCCGATTCGTCGCACACAACCATGCGCATCTATCACGACATGGCAGGAGCAATTCGGGACCACGGGCTTTGGGCGAGGACTGGACAGACTTCGCGCAAGCCTTGACGATATCTGCTCGCGGATTCATGTCTGTGCTTGTGGGTATCACTCGGATGATGGACGCCACTCACGATGATCGATTGCCGAGCCTTGTGATCTGTGAGCTGGCCGAGATGTTCAATACAGTGTTGTCTGCAATCGAATCGTCTGCCCACCAGACAGCTGAAACCGCAAGGTCTACACCTGCACCATTGAAGAAGGGTAAGGCCAAAGCCACACCCGCCGTTGTCAAAGAGTCCATGCCAGCTCGATCCCTAGCTCACTTTCTGATCGGACTGCTGGGTCTCCTCGACAAGACAAACGGCATACACCAGAAAATATTCGACGCCTTCGTGTTCCTTCTGCTCGAGCGTGTGGGTAAGCGTTTGCATTACTGCACCTTCGGACGACATCGCAGTGCCAATATCGAAGACAACCTTGCACCTCCCCCAGAACCTACCAACGAGATTGACAAAGCGAAATGCGACACCAACGCTCTGGGCACCCGCCTCGAAGTCAAAGCTCTAGTACTCATCCTCGAGCGCGCAATGGGCCTCGCACCACACCACATGAACCCACCCAACACTAAAGCCCCCAAGAGTCCCATTTCGAACTGTCTCGCCAGGACTATCAGCATGAAGACTCTCCCAGCAGCACCGAAAGGCCGACTCAGCGCCATTGCAAAAGACCGCCTACAGCGCACGCTGGTGGCTTGCATGTACGGCAGTTCATCCGATGATGAATTCTTGGATGTGCTGACAAAACCGATACCTGCTATGCGTGTGGGTAATTTGCAGAACGTGGGCAAGATACAGGATGAGGATGTGGAGCAGTGGTATAAGGAGGAGGTGTGGAGGTTGGTGGGGTGGGATATTATGGCGAGGGAGAGTGGGCTGTGAGGATGTTTTGCGGGGGGAGGCGGGGACGTGTTTGTGAGGGCAGTGTCGGAAGTATTTGAGGTCAAGGGATTTGACTGGGTATATGCTTGGTGGGGTGAAATGTTGGGAATTAGACATGGCGGATTAGCTGTAAACACGCTGGCTGTGTGAATTCGGAGTTCTGATTCACCGCTTCCATGTACTGAGTAGCATCACCTTTTCAGAAACATATGAGTTTCATGTTATCATGTTCGATTCCATTGCCATGCTCTAGTATGCCCATCCATCAGCGCCATAAACGCCTAGCTATGCAGCGAACGCCTCGCGTCCATTTCCGTCATGATTCCATCCCCCGGCTCCTCAATTCTTCATCTCCATCTCCACCTCCTGGCTAACCGGCTCCTGCGCCCCACCTTTCAGATTAAACACCTGATCCTTAACCTTCGCCGCCAACAATCCCATATCCTCTTCGCGTGCAATTTTGCTCCCCGCATGACCCAGCTTACCCAGCTGATCTTTCTCACTCGTGCCCGGCGCCTGCATTGTCTTGAAGCGCTTGCTGCTCGTATTTTCCTGCTGAATCTTACGCGCAAGGTCGCTGATTTGCTTTGTGCCGTAGTCGCGGTTCGATATGAGTGGGGAAGAGGAGAGCGTTTGGACCCAGTACTTGTTCCAGAGGGCTTCGAGGATCTTTGTGTCGAGGGAGGATTTGTAGTGCGAGACTTCGAGGGAGTAGTAGTGTGCGGCGTGGGCGCCGAAGTCTTCGATTTTGCCGAGGGGGATGGTTTGGAAGCCGTCGCTGTCGGTGCCGCCGCCGCCGCCTTTGGAGCCGGATGTTTTCTCCTTGTCTTCGATGTAGGCTTGTGAATAGGTGCGGAAGGCGCCGATTTCGACTGTTCCTGCGCTGACTGTGCGATCAGGGTCGATGACGATGGCACAGAATGGGTCCTGGAATTGCTGCTGCGTCTTCTGCGTGTTGACGTCGATGCCCGAAAGCCAGCACCCGTACCCAGGATGACTATGATACCAACCCACCGCGTTATCGCTCTGCCCCTGCTCGCGCGCCCGCTGCAGGAACTCGACCATATACTCGTTCGCCTCGTCCTGGGCATTGACGCGCGTCTCGGTGCCTTCGACGGGCAGCCGGAACGCGTCGGTCACGACAAAGGTGTGGGCTTCGATCTTGCCGAGCATCAGGCCCATTACTTCAAGGGAACCGCCCGAGCGCGCGTGCATGACCATCTTGAGGAGCGCGACGGCCGAGATGCGCACGCTGGTGAAGTAGTGCGGGTCGGTGCGCCATGGGTGGGCTTCGTTGATGGATTTTTGGGCCGAGGCCGAGTACGAGTAGAGGGCATCTTTGGTGGGGTCGACGAGTTTGACGGAGTTCTCGAGCTCTGCGTGGGTGTTAGTAGGTGGTCTGTTGATGGCGGGGCAATGCGGGGTTCCTGGAGAGGTTATTGAGGATGGATTTAGGATGAGCTTACCCCAGGTCTTCAGAGCGGTCCCCATGGTTGAGGTGCGTGTGGAGGGTGTGTAGAGGGAGTGTGGTGTTGTTGTGGTGTGGTGAGGCGGGAGCTCCAAAGTTATGGTGGGGAGCTGTCAATCGCTGCCAAGAGATACAGGCACCAGTGACGCAGGGCCTTAAGACCAGGAACGGGCTTCGCAAGGAGGAGTAAAATATTTGAAGCTACGAAGCTATCCAGGAACGGTCAAAATACTAGGTTGAGACTTTAGCTCCTGCTCCCCTTCCGCCTCCCGCTTTGATCCTCCCAGCCCATGCGACTGTTCATCTTGTCCGCCTCCTCCTCCATCTTGCGCATCCACCGTTTCGTCAGATCGTCGTTTTCCTTCTGGAGCTTCTCCTTCTCCTTCTCTGCCATGTTCAGCTGCAGCGTCAAAGCCACCATCTCGTCCTGTATGTCCTCGACAAACTTCCCCTTGAGCTTTGACTCGTCCACCCTGTCTTTGCCGCGCCGCTCCAAGTTTACCCGCACTTTCTCCAGCTGTGCTATGCGCTGCTTCTGTAGGGCGTCTGAGGCTTTGAGGGTGGAGAGTTCAGTATTGATGGTGTTGAGCTTGGTTTCTAGGTCGCCACGCGTTCGCTGGGTGGATGCAAGCTCGGATCGTATTTGCGCGAGGGACGAGGGAGAAGCAACATCCGCTGCTGTGGTTGTAGCTTTGCTTTTGGGCGTACCAGGGCGGATGGTTTTTATGGATCCAGTGGGTGTAGACGCTGTATCCTCCGTGGTATCTGTTGGCTGTTTTGCCAGAGTCGCTGTACGGTCGGCAAGCTTGCTATCTAGAAACTATCAACACATCCCTGTTTACAGCCACATTCTCACCCCTAAGACTGTGTGACGCAAGCGCAGCTTACAGGCATTAATATACTCTT
Source organism: Ophiobolus disseminans (assembly GCA_010093685.1). NCBI lineage: Eukaryota > Fungi > Ascomycota > Dothideomycetes > Pleosporales > Phaeosphaeriaceae > Ophiobolus > Ophiobolus disseminans. Next base: position 90,261 of record MU006235.1, on the reverse strand, counting down.
CATGCGCCTTCTCTCTCGCGTCGCGTGCCTCGATGGCAGATAAGTATTCGGCAAGCGGGTTACTCATGGCGGCAGGTGAAGATAGGCAAGTTGAGGCGATGAAAGAAGTGATACTACCGCTCTCATGATGGTTTACTACATCGAGTAGGCTGAAGCGTGTCACCGAGGAGTCGACGACCGATGGGCTGGTGGGGGCTGCGGCGTTTTCGGGGGTGAGCCGAATCGGGCGAAAGTGTTTGGCCATCGTCGAAAAGCTTCGATGGCCGCCGTCAAGAGCTTCACCCACGTCACACTCCAAGTTAAACGCAGACACCACATCTCCGTCTTTCCCAGCGTCTGCCTCCGCACGTCAATCGCACGACAATGCCACCAACACATATCTCGGGCACCTCCCGCGCCCTCTATCGCGTCTTCGTCCTCCCTTCCCTTCGCACACCAACCTCTATACCTCTCATATACGCACCAGCATTTACATCTCCCTTACAGCCATCGCAATCGCCAAGTCTGACCCCTCGTACCTCCATTCGCACAAAGGTTTTCAAGAAAGACACACAGCGCCACGCCATCTCTGATCACTACATCCTCGACACTGCCATCGATGCTCCACGAATAAATTTCGTTGACAAGAACGGTCAATACAACACCGATGTTCGCCTTCAGGATGCCCTGTTCCAAGTAAATAGGACCACTCACTACCTTGTGCAAATGACTCCTACAAAAGTGGATGAGTTCGGAAACCCGGATCCGGAGGATGTGCCCACATGTCGGATAATCTCTAAGATTGACTTGCGCGCCCAACACGAGCGCAAACTAGATATTCTCCGACGGCAAGCAAGAGGCCAAGGTGCGGGTCCGCCACCAAAGAATCTCGAACTCAATTGGGCCATCGCCGGAGGAGACCTGAAGCACCGGATGGGACGATTGAAGGAATTTTTGAAGGACGGCAGAAAGGTAGAACTGCTGCTCGGTCCGAAAACGAAGGGCCGAAAAGCAACGGAAGAAGAGGCGAATAGTTTGGTGAAAGCGGTCGAGGATGCAGTCAAGGAGTGCAAGGGCTCCAGAGAGACCAAACGCGAGGGCACTGTTGGTGGGGTTTTGACGCTCGTGTTTGAGGGAAAGAAGGTGGAGGAGAAGAAGGAAGCGCCAAAAGTGGAAGAAAAGAGGGTGGACGAGGAAAAGGACGCGGCTACGACAGAGGCCACCAAGTAAAGATACGATTGCAGCTTTGCGATTGCATGGGTCTCACCTTGTAACCCGATCCTGCAATTCAGTCAGCATCCTCCAGGGTAAGCACTTTGAATCCTAACGGCTGCGCCTTGGATTAAACGACTGAGTAGGAATCTGAACACACAATTATAAAGATTGCAATATCCAAGGGTGCACGTACTCTTTTCTTCTCCAAGCGGTACTCAAAAAATGCGCATAACCGCAGCCCTTCAACCCCAACTATCAAACCCTCATCACTCCCACCATGCACACGCAGCAAACAAATGTTCTGAAACTCGCCCACCACGGCAAGCGCCTCATCACTTCCTGCGCCCGATCCAGATCCCACACCACTTTCGTACCAACGCCTCACAGGCACCCTCCAGTGCCCCAAACCCTCCACGTATGCGCCCTAAACGCCGACACCCCCGTCACCACTGTCCACGCCAGCCACGGCCACACATACGGCCGCATCTTCCACTCGCTCCTCACTCGCGCAATGCCGCACATCGCTATCCAAACAACCGACTTCGACGTCACTTCCCTTGCGTATCCCCCCGACATGCGCGCCTTCGACGCCCTAATCATCAGCGGCTCCGCACATTCCGCGTACGACGACGCACCCTGGATACGCCGCCTGGACACGTTTATAAAGCACGTGTACGCAACGCACAAACACGTACGCATCTTCGGAAGCTGTTTCGGGCACCAAATCATCTGCGCTAGCCTCTTGGATGCACCTGTCGAGCCGCATCCTCTGGGCTGGGAAATAGGCGTCAAGCACGTAGACCTGACCCCCGCTTTCCGGGCAGCTGTTGGCTATGCGAAAGAGACGATGAGGCTGCAATTCATTCATCGGGATCACGTCGTACTGAACGAGTTACCGCGAGGGTGGATGAGCGTGGGGAGTACGCAGCAGTGTAGAGTGCAGGGCGTTTTTGAGGCGAGCAGGGTTTTGACGATGCAGGGGCATTGCGAGTTCGATGCGAGGATGTGTGGGGAGACGGTTAGGAGGTATTTTGGGGGCGTGTGGGGGGTGGATAGGATGGGCCAGGTGGTGAGGGGGATTGAGGGGGAGGATGATGCGGGGGAGGTTGTGGGGGTGGTTGGGGGGTTTCTTCTTGGGAGGGGTGAGGACGGAGGGTAGGACGTTATACGGGTTTTGGCGGGTGCTTGTACGGGTTGATGTGAAGGGTTGACTACTGTTTACGCTAGTGGGGGATGATGAGCTTACGCGTACGAGTCTAAGCTTATAGGTGACAGGTATGAGAAAGAAATGGATTTCATAAGCTGAAAAGCTAAAATTATGAAGTTGGCAACATGTCACATCCAGACATGACCAAACCTAAGCCACCGCTCCAACATCCGATCTGCACCCCTTCTTATGCTCCTTCCACCTCTCCCTCTTCCACTCCGCCTCACAATACTTCTCCCCCTTCCACCTCGCACACACAATCATCCCCCTTCCACCACCTCTCCTATCCCTCCCACACGCCGCGCACCCACCAGAACACACATCTAGTCTATTTGCCAACTTCTCAATCTCATCCCCAAACTCACCATCATCGTCCCTGTACCCAACACTAGCATTCATCTCATCCAGCTGCCCCGTCTCGTCAACGGTCAGCACCTTAGCTTGAAGCGTGCGACCCATAACGTCGGAAAACATGGGCGATGAATACGGATCTCTGGGGTCGAGGTGCCTGCTATGTGCTGGAATGTGCGCATAACATAGTCCCAAATGAAATATATTTTGTTTTTACTTTTTGCGGGGGTGCAGAAGGTCTGTTCCTTATTCGGGCGCATAGCTGGATGCTCGATCAGGAGTTTCGCGAGGTGCTGGTGCGTGACGAAGAGGTGCGTGTAGGCCGGATGGGCGTCTGGGGCGTGTTGGAAGCGGAGGGAGAAGTCTGTGAAATTAGTGCGAGTTGTGGTTTTTGTGTCGGGGGACTTGTATTCTCCGGTTGCTGAGAGGATTGGGATTACTGTGGGACAGGTTGGGTTGGGCATCTTCGCGTGGGTTTTGTGGGAATGCTGGAGAATGTATAGATGGACGGGGAAGCTGGCAGGTATGCAAACCCTGCTTGGATACTGTTTTGTGTAGTGGAAGGTGAGTGTTGATAGAATAGGCATAACGTGAAGTCGTATCGATAGCGATGACATGTGGAGCTGCGTTCCGACATTAGGACAGCTAAAGACATTGCTGATATCGTCACTAGATAGGATGACATGGCGTGCCGCGAACTCCTTTTACGAAAAGACGATAGGAAACCACGAGAATTTGTTGTTGTGTTACAGTTCCGTCCCGGCCTTGCCCCTGAGAGTGGTCCAGACCCAGTCGTGGACATGCGTCCGGCATGCAGGATTCGCTCGGCAAGGCTGTTAGCATGCCTTACCACAAAATGATGTGCGCTTGTGGCTTTGAGCTTGTCTACCTCGCGGCAACAGTTTTGGAATTGTACCTTTTTTGGTAGCTTTAGAAAGCGATCTGCGTCTTGTGGCTGCCTGACATGGGTGATCTGCGTACGCCCCCAGATTGAAGTCCACAGTAGTCTTCTTCTCAGCCTCGAGCTATGAGAGTACGTGCTTTTCAGTTCAATTGAAATCTGGTGCACCTTGTACTTTTTTATTTTGACGTGTCTTGCGGGTTACTTTCACTCCAGTCTTTCGTTTCAATCCTGCCCAAGAACAATGTGGCTCATACTCTGTTTGGCTGTAACCTCGCTCAAAGTTCAAGATGTACTCGGCCAGCGTATCACTGTATCTGCGCGATGTGGACCAAGCTTTGGCTTGACCTGTCAAGGCAGCGCCTTTGGAAACTGTTGTTCACAATATTCATTCTGCGGTTCGACTGTGGACTACTGCGGAACGGGCTGTCAGACTGGCTGGGGAACTTGCAGCGGTAAGTACTTCTTCTAGTGCATGGCGAGTCGATTTTCTAATGTGGATGCAGGATCCGCTTCGCCCTCGTCAGCGGTACGAAGCCCTACTGTCTCTATTCAGGCTCCATCCTCCACTCGATCATCGGCATTGTCCGCGCCATCTTCCACGCTCAAGATCTCGATGAACGCTCGATGTGGAAGTGCGTATGACGCCTCGCCAGCTGGCATGACCTGTCAAGGCTCCAAATATGGCAATTGCTGTTCGCAATACAGCTATTGTGGAAGTACGTCTGCGTATTGCGGAGCTGGATGCCAGAGCCAGTTTGGTACCTGCAACCCTATATCATCCTCTGCGGTTAGGGCTTCGACTTCGTCCTCGAGGTCGTCAAGCACCACTCTGTTGACCGTCTCAACCTTGAAGTCTTCCATAACTGGAGCAATCATCACGTCTTCTTCGACGGGCGTTTTCAGGACATCATCTCAGTCCCCAATCTCATCGTCATCTTCGCAGTCATCTTCGAGCGTTCCGATCCCAAGCACCTCATCATCAGCCACCCCAGTCTCATCAAGAATCTCTCTGAGCAGTTTGCCCTCGAGCATCGCATCATCAAGCTCCTCCTCGTCCATATTCCCATCAGCTAGCAGCTCGGCAATTATCTCCGTTTCCTCGAGTCTCTCGTCTTCCAGTATTTCTGCAATAATCTCTACGTCCGCCAGCTTATCGGCCAGCCCTTCTGATACCCCGTGTATGAACCCAGTCGATGTAGCGATTATAAATACACAGTTCGAGGAGGTCGCTCCACAACCGTGGCAATATACGGTCACCAAGGGCACAGGATATTCTTCTGGACGATCGACCTCTGATTCCGGCCACCCCGGGCGCTATTTCGTTTCCACGATTCTTCCTCGCCCCTTGGCGGAGCTCAAAGACTTTTCCCTGTTGACGTCAGTTGGATTTACCTTAATACAAACGATACCTGCAATGTCCCTTGGCAGCGTAGTCGATTGCTCTTCATGGTTCCGGCACACATCATCTAGTAGGGAGATTGACACTACCGCGAAGATATATATCGGCGATACACTTTGTGCTTCCGGAGCGTTGCCAGTCACAGATGATTTTATGCAAGTCACTGGACGCGTGACTCTGACAGCTGCTGCGACCAAAGTGACAATCGAAGTCACAGCAAGCATAAACTATCAGCTACTGATCGCCGTTGACGATATCTCAGTCAAAATCACATCTGGACCAGGAATGCCCGCTTGTCCGACTTCGACACCACCAGCCAGTATCTCATCCACGACATTATTAAGATCTTCAGTCAGCAGTCCTACAGGACTGAGCAGCTTTTCAACGTCCAGCGCTATGTCGTTTTCGGGGACATCATCAGCCACCGTCTCGTCCTCAGCATTGTCGAGCTCTTTCGTTGGCAGTCAGAGTAGTGTTTCGTCTAGCACAGCGCTGAGCAGCACTTCAACGCCCAATCCTGTGTCATCTTCGGCGACAGCAAACCAAAGTCCCACTCCGCAACTTTCGATCTCGCCAACGCTTTCCACTCCTGCGACATCCACTCTTCAAACCTTCGCTAGTCAGTCTGCAACATCTGCGTCCTTCTCCTCGTCCTCCCTGGTCTCGACCTCGACACCCTCGCCACAAAGTTCTGTCCAATTGTTTGTCGATCCAAGCTTCGAGGACACGACGTTATCAAATGCATGGACTTTTATAGCATACCGTGGCGCCACCGATGTTGACGAAGCGGCAAGCGGTTACCAGCGTGGAAGTGCCCACACGGGTAGGAACAGTTATCATCTAAGCAGCACCGCAGGCGGAGAATACTCATTGTCCCAAACCGTAGTAAGCGAAGCTCGCACGTCATATAGGCTGCAGTTGTTCATCAAGCAATCTCGCGCTGATGTTTGCTATCTGACAATTCTATGGGATGCCGCTTATGTGGACTTTAGAATCACACCCGAGACCTCGTACTCAGCGACGGGCGACGGGATCGTAGTTGTTGGAACAGGGAGCGAGACTGCAATGGACCTGGATATTAGGTGCACATCTGCAGTGGATGTTTATATTGATGATGTCACGGTCACAGCTATCTCAAAGCCATAGTTACATTGCAGTTGGTTAATCGAACCGAATCTTGATCCACTTTCAACTATTATTTCGGCTACTTATAGGCCCTGTAGACGAGGCTAAGTGATCACCGGCAACCGATTTAGGGCCTTTTAGATGGGGCTTTGTAGTATGCAGCGGTTTGTCGTGAATCGAGCGTACCTAGGTAGCATCCTGCTCTTCGATATGTATTACAGATAATTCATCGGCGACAGATGATTAGAGCCCAATTGTAGACGCTGGTAATACTCATATGCAACTAGATACCCACCTGATCTGTCGTTGCCACTCCTGGGCGTCTCACGTGCTAATGGACCAAATATGTAGACCACTCTTCTCGACACGCTAAAACCCGCATCAGGCCGCGCACCTGCAACTTGCATCACTTCACATCCTCACTTTGAAATCATGACCTCATCACGCCCAACATGCGCAAATTGCGGGCGATAGCCGAACCCGAGCGAAGGTGTTTTCCAACGCTGCAGTGGCTGTAAATCGGTGAGCTATTGCAAAAAGAACTGCTAACGCAATCACTGGAAGGGAAGGCACAAACAAAAATGCAAGACGATGTCCCGTGTCCACGAAGACGACACTGGTGAAGTCATCAAAGTTGTTCGCCTCGCATGTACCATGGAGCCCGGCGTATTCTTCGAAGTCGACATCCCAGCCAACCACCATATATTTGATGGTCCGTTGCTCGAGGTTCCCGCCAAATTGGACATCCCGCTCGTCATCTACCGCCTCGGCACGCAGTCCAACTACCGCCCTGACCTTGACTGCCAGATCGCGACATTCCTGAACATCAAGTACGAGGACGGACTGGCACCTCCGCAGTGGCAGTCGCATGTCGGAAGCTGCCTTCTAGCACGCAAGGACATAAGCTCAAAACACCTCGAGGCCGTTTGGATGTACATCGACAAGATACTTGACTACTACGGTGAGCTGGGGACGAGAGAGGCGCAGGAGTTGATCTCCAGGGAGGGTTTCGAGAAATGGCTGGAGAATTATAAGAGGATTGAGATCTACGACGGTCGAGAGGAGTGGAAAGATGTCGGAAGTCTGTACGATCTTTGAGTTCGTAAAGTGGTAGGGATGTCTTGTCGAACTATTACCATGATGGAACTCGCTCTGCCTAGTCGTACCTTTAAGATCAAGATTTGCTTCACGCACAGCGACCAAGCTGGTTGCCTGCACCCTTACTTGTCTCTACTAATCTCGTGATCTGTGCAACTCACCTTCACCTCCACTTGTCTCTGCGAATCCCGAGATCTGCGCAACTCAACTTCACCTTCAGTCTCATTTCATAGCACCTTACTTAGCACAAAAGCACCGATCTGCTCTTTTAGGTTCCTCTCTCTTTACCCCCGCACTCGACGACAACATGGGAACTCAAGCAGCGACAGGCAGTTCGTAAGTAGCGATGTGTCTTTCATTGTCATTTTCGTTCGCTCACCGCTTGTAGGCTTTTCAACGACTCCCTCTTCTCGGACTTGACCATCCACCAAATCTCCAAAGGAATCACCAAGTCATACCCTTCGCACAAGGCGATTCTGTGCCCTGGTTCAGGATGGTTCAAGAAAGCGTTGACTGGGAACTTCAAGGTACAGCTGTTCAGCATGTCACCGAATATTGGCTTATAATCGGTTAGGAAGCTAGATCCAACATCGTCGAGGTTCACGACAACGATCCAGTCGATTTCGAGCTCCTCTTATGCTTCCTCTACACGCGCGAATGGAACCAGGATATTCTTAATAGAAAGGTGCCCAACTTGTTTATTATTCAGAGTCGCTTCATGAACCCAATCGTCTTACATGTGCTTGCCGAAAAACACGACGTTCCTGCTCTTTGCAAGTGCGCAACTGAACAATTTCCTTACAAAGAAACATGTGGAGAGTAATATGGGTTCGTGACCATGAAGATGGCCGAATGGATAGTCGAGGCTCACTACAGTCGTTGCGTACAGGCAAACTCTGCCTTGGGACGCCTGATATGCAGTTACGTCATGAGAACTGGCATGGTAAAAGGAATACGATTCGAAACACTTGCCACAGACGTGTTCTGGACTGCCTATACGACGACTGATGGCAAAACCTGGTAAGGCGGAAGAACATTGAAGCTCGGCATATTTGGTATGTCGTACTGGTAGCGACAGGTCCCATTCATTGAGTATGAATCTTTCATGAAAGCTTAAATAGTCTGGATATGAAGGTGGGGAAAAGGAGGGTATCTCAAAAGTCATGCTACCATATCTTGTTCTCTTGCGTCCTGTTCTTCGTACCATGAGAAAGTATTTTGTCTTCTATCTCTTTCACGCTCCGACAATTTCCAGGACTACTTTGGCGGTTTGTTCGCACCAAAGCACCCTACGAAATTGATGTCGCTACCCGCGCCTCCACAACCAATACCCCGGATCACGCTAACTGCAATATGCCTAGGCTTAATTGTCGACAAACACTCACCCGCGGGCACCCAAATACTGCTTTCTCTCAATCGTTTCTTCACGAAACACTAACAGCGGCGCGCACTCAACAAGCATGGCGACCGCGCAAAAGCCTTCGGCTCAGACGTAAGCACTAACTAGTATGACCATTGCTTTCAGGACTATGCTAAGCTCTTCACTCAGCCTGTTCAACGATCCAGTCTTGTCCGACGTGAAGATCAAGCAGACATACGATGGGAGGACGCGCGAGTACCATGGGCACAAAGCCATCCCGTGTTTCCAGTCCGTATACTTCATGAGAGCTTTCACTGGCAGCTTCAATGTTCGTTGTAGTGGTAACTGCCAACACACAGGACTAATGAGCGCAGGAAGCGAGTGAAGCTACCATGGAACTGCACGATGACGACCCCGATCATTTCGAATGCGTTCTCAAGTTCATGGTCACACTACAATACGACCCCAACGTCATGAAATCCACCGCAGCCAAGGACCAGAAGCACGAAGTCGTTCAGTATATCCTGGGTGTATACAGGGTGGCTGATAAGTACGACGTTGGCAGATTGCTAACACCGGCTGCCGAGCACCTGCAAAGTCCCTCAACACGATCAAGGACAGCACTATGCTTGAGTCCGTGGTCAAGGAACACTATGGATCTTGCTCTGTCCCTGGTCATGCTGCCGGCCGCGTAATCGCTTCAACCATCATAAACTCTTGCCGGCTGTTTCTACGTACGCGAACTTTTCCAGATCTTCTTGTAGAATTCCCGGTTTTTGCTTCCGACATCGCATTATGCTATCATGAAAAAAGACTATTTGGTGTAAGAAGCTTCAATTGCCAATGTGGCATTAAAACTTGGTCCGCGACAACGAATCGAACCCTATGGCCATTGTCTATGGAGGATGCTTCGGCCAATATTGCACTTTTAATAAAAGTGTCACCGTTCATGCTTGGGAGCAGCAGTAAATATGTGACTGCGCTGAGCGTACCTGGGTACCTGGGTACACGGTGTACGGATCCAACAGTTGGCGGGTTTACGCGGCAGACAAATACAAAAGTGCGCTATTTTGCGCATTTCTTCATGCAAGACAGTGTTACAATTCCAAATACATATATGCAGAGAAGGATTAACAAAGACAAAACAGCGAGATGAGCATGTGAAATGTTCAATCGTGTCCCTTGCCCGCCCCGCAAGCTATGAGGGGAATTGCTTCGAACGGTCGAGCCTTTCATTTGCTCACTTTTGTTTACGTTACCTGAAATGAAAGGGTCTCAAGCAATCATACTCATATAAAACATTCCGTTTCGCTGCGATGAACTCGCATACCTTGTCAAGTCAACCTCTACTGTTCATCTAGCTATCAACAAGAACACGCATTTGTTTCATTCAACTCTAGTCATGGCCGATTTCACCAAGACACTAGCTGTTGAGTATGTATAAGTTCTATCAACAGTCCAGATTAGAGTCCTAACTACACCTTTTCTAGGCTCTTCAACAACCCCACCCTCTCTGATGTCAAGATCAAGCAAATCTTTAAGAGTCAGGTACGCGAGTACTACGCTCACAAAGCTATACTCTGTATGGAATCAGAGTACTTCATGAACATGTTCGCAGGAGGCTTCAAGGTACGCAGAGCCCGATCCGAATGTCATCTCGGACACTGGCTTATAACAACAGGAAGCCGTCGAGGGCAGCATTGAGCTCCACGAGGACGACCCCGACCACTTCAGTTCTGTTCTCAAATTTCTCTACGGCGGAGAGTTCGATACCGAGAGCGTCACTCAGCTCGCTACTGACGACAAGATCAAGCGCATTCAGGTGCTTGTCGGTATCTATAAAGTCGCTGACAAATACAACATCTCGAAGATCTACAAGCCCATTACCGAGGAAATTCAGAACATCCTCAAGGACACCAAAGACGACGACTACAAGCTTATCGAAGCTGCTGTCCGATCGTACTACGAACTTGACCCTACCGTCGACTCTGTCATCGGCATCCAGATCACGTCGATCATTTTTGCCGAACACCCTAACTTCACCGAGGCGGCCGAGTTTGAGGAATTGGTGAAATCGTGTCCAATATTCGGCGCTAATATTTCATTGGCTTCGTCTCGCGAGCGTCGCTACTGTTTCTCCATGACGCATACAATTACCTGCTGTAGCTGCAACAAAAACATCACCTTAGACTTTTGACGAGATCCGTCGGAATAGGGGGACGGACGTCAATTGCGTCTACTGTTCTAATCGATTGACCTTGCCGAGTTGCTTCTCCGTCGGGCTGAGACATTCATCCTTTGGAGCACCGTCATACTAGTCCTCCATGCAGGTATAACAGGAAAGTGGTGGCAAGTATGGAACATATGTTCGATGAGGAACCTAGGATAGGGCAGGTATTTCCCATCACCTACAGAACTACATGCTAGGGCCAAGTCTTTGGTAATGCGATGGCATACCATGAATCGTCAATGGAGTAACGAAAGGAATGTATTTCATGTAACAATTTGATTTCCAACTTAGTGAAAGTGCGTTGCCTTTACTACTAATAATGAATGTTTATCCGCGTACATGTCGTGAGTGAATATGGTAAGACCAGCAAAGCTTTTGAGCTCGCCAAAACACAAAAGCTCATATTTCCGATAGGGAGGAGAGAGACATTAGGTACGGACATGGATTTCCCAGTCGGGCGTCAGGCGCAGGTGTACATGACGTCACGCCTGCTTGATCGCGCACATTAAGTAAGCTGACAGGTGCGACTCATTCGTGTCAATGTCAGTCGCCTTGCCTAGCCTACACCGCGCTGCGGCCCCTTCTTCAGGAGCGCATACATTTCTCTTCCCTAAGATTGGCCTCAGATTAGAACGATGCCACTAGCATCAAGGTAGATGCTTTTCCTACCTATTGGCCACCTATAGCGCCATAACTCTAACTTTCAGGAGCAGAATAAGCACCTCTCAACATCAGAATGGAAGACTCACAAGAACATCGGATCATCTCTTCTCTCACGCGGCCTGACGCTTCGGTAGACTCTGTCGTTCAGCAAATATTTGATCTCACGTCCTCGGCCGCTTGATCGACAAACATCTCAGCGAGCGATGCCCTACGCACGCATTTGGACAAAGTTTGGCAGTCTCTGATGAACGATATAGTTCCAAAAGTTGCTCCTGTTGAACAAACCGCCTTGGTCGAGTTCGTCAGGAAGCTACAACAGCAGAAGGTTATCGACCCAGCGACGGGCGATCAACTTCGATTCGACCAAGATTACGACAAGCCAGTGTGGACTGAGGTACCCAATTTGGGCATAAACGTCGCGGATTACTGGAATTTTGGTAGGACAGTCCTTGTTCAGCTCTTGACACAACATACTGAACGGCGACGCCATAGATCCTAACGAAGACTCTTCTGATCCAGAAGAAGAAGGAAAGTACTACAACCAGGTCGCCTTCCTGGCCCAGCTCACTTCGTCTCCCGCGAACTTCGTCCCGAATCCCGAAAAGACAACCGGGCCGTTCGATTTCTCGCTTTACGCTCTCCGAGACTTCCGCTCAGCTTTTGAACACACTGCTGAACCTCGTGCGCCCAACACTGTTCTTCTCCACTCAGTTTCGCTATGGATGATCTATGCCACCGATCGGCTTTGGGCGAATGTCCAGGCGAAGCGTGACCACAGGCACAAATCTAGCAATAGCAATCCTGCCAAAGAAGGCGATGCATATCTCAAGCAGAAGAAGAATTGGGTAGGGTTTAACAAAGAGAGGTGGGATATTTGGGTGAAAGGCTTGAATGAAGGGAGAGAGGTAGAGGACGAACAGACGAGAGCGCTGGTTGAAAGAGCGTTGGAGGAAGTAAAGAGGGTGGAGGATCAGGGATGGAGGTTAGAGGAGGATGAGAAGTTTGCGTAAAATTGTGTCGTCGATGGTGCCCTCTGCTGCGCCGAGCCCGATGGCAGCGTTCATGGATTGATCGTTGTGCTATCAAGTAAGGGCAGAAGAGTGTTAGTTATTGAAAAGTCATAAGTATTCGGAAACGCTGAGAGAAATTTGAAAGAAACTTTTCGGTTGTATTGAATGAAGATCCTAGCATGAATATGCATGCAGTGCCCGGCTCGCCGACCAAGTCCACGACTTTTACGGCCGTAGCCTGTAAGGAAGACATGCTACCCATACTACGCATTCCCCGCTAGACTTGTCATTGTCTTCGTGGAGCATGCTCACTAGCATTCCTTGGAGGGAGATAACAAAAGGACACCAAAAATGACCTTTGCCAAGGATAGAAAAGAAAATGCACCAGTAAACCACTTCGAGGCTATTCAGCCTGATTTATGATGTCTGTACAGTTTCGTTGCTCTCGAAGCTGATTCCACACGTGGCAAACTCTTTTGACAACTTGTCGAACGGACTTTGCCGTCCCGCTCTCGACCCCACGATCCTAAGTCACGAAAATTGGGATAGATCCTTGGCGAGGTCCCACAGAAAGCATGTGTCGTCTGACAAATGCGTTGTCTCTCCATCAAGATAAGAGACCTCGAGCGATGCTGGCAGAATGGTGCTAAGGCGTCGCAAGGGCTGGAACATTTCCCATTTGTACCATAGGTTGGTATTGACGTCCAAGCCGTCAGGAATTCCCATCAATACGACGTCAGGGACGCGTAAGAACTTTAGGCACTTGAAGGCGGCGAAGGAGCCTTGCAGCGGAATCGGATTCGGCCAAAGCGAATTGCTTATAGATAGTTCAATATACCGCAGTGATTCTTTTCTGGCCAAGAGAGCTGGACACAGTGTACTGAAATCTGGGTTTTCGCACAACGTAGGCCAAAGCGTCAAAACTTTGATGAGACCACATGCGTTAATAATGGTTGTAGCTGTTCGGAGATCTACCCAGAGATCTTGCAGATGGAGAATCTCGACTTTCGGCATTGAAAATCCTGACGATATGCTTGGGAGGAGATCCTGTTCGATATGAAGTTCGTTGTGCGAGTAGTGGCGTAAGGGCAATGACTGCAGGAAGGTCGCAAGTTTAGAAAATCGTGGAACGATCGCGTTCAAGTCCTTCTAATATCTACTGTCAATGCAAACGGTCTCTAGTCGTCTGAAAGTGGGATAGCATCTGTCTTGGTGGCCTTCGGTCTTGTTTCCAGATAACAGAAGATGGATGAAGGCCTCAGATGCCCCAGGAAACATATCGATGTAGATATGAGCGATATTTGGTATGAGCTTTAGCAAGAGTGCTAATTGTGCCATACCTGGAAACGTCTTGAGTTGTGTCTTCCAGAGTTCGGCCTCGGCACCAGCCCAGACACCGCGGGCACAGTTCTCTTTGCAATCGAGCTCACCACAGTCAGGAGGCATGTGTTCAACGTAAACAATGCTTGATGCCAATGCTGGGCGGCTCGCGACGGTACTTAGTGCTTGTGGGATGCGAGCAGGCCGATGGTCATTGTTTGTCTCCGAAGTTACCAGGTCACAAAGAGGAACGGCTGAGCAATCGTAGAGAGACTTTTGGAGGTGAGAGAAAGGAAGGTAAAGGATGCCCTCGCTTCTTCGATGCCGGTGGGCTTATGACGATCTTCATGGCTGTTCTTTCGCACGAGCCGAAGATGCGTGAATACCTCGAGTAGCAGTTCATCTGGCAGCGATTTGAGCATACTCACCATCTTGGTGGATGAAGAGGCGACCTTCTTGATAGGAGATCGGTTGTTGTGTGTATGTTGTCTGGGTAGGAGCGTGGCAAGTGTGTATACGTTGTCGAGAGAGCGAGTCTAGGATTGTGTATAGGAGACAACCTGCGGCGGATGAAGTGTTGTAGGGAGATTGACGAGAGGGGAAAGATGAGGCCGAGTGACTCTGACTGTACGAACGACTAATGATTACCACGAGTGATAGCGTTTGCCTTTGAAGTGAGAGAATGTATCACAGCCTCACCTGCCAGGCAACGCCTTACAAATATAACCGCAATTAGGCTAGGACTGCGTATAACGAAATGGCGATGCACCAAACACTAGCCCGACGTATATGAGAACGCTTAATCTGCGATGTCATCGCTCGGAAAAGTTTGCATATAACTCTCGAGGACATCGATCATGTCTGTCTGCAAAACTTTGTGGTTCCTTTCGACAGTGCTTTTACTGGTTTTCTGCTTCTTCTCGCATCCAACGGCTCTCCGATGCGATCTGCTCTTGATGTGCAAGCTCCAGTCGTTCTCAGTGACTGCGACAATGCCACATGTGTCACAGACTCTCTTCTGCCATAGGTCCGGCCGCTGTCCGAGATCGTACTCTCGCTTTGGTGTGAGCATCTCAGATGCGGCTGCGGATAACGAGGTGGGAGTAGGAAGTACTTCACCGGAAAGGAAGTGCTTAGTTACGCTCATCGCAGGGCCAATGACATCCTGCTCCCACTTCGAGAGGTCTGAGCCATCGAACAGGAAGACGTTTTGCTGCTGTCCCGCTCCAGCGAGAGCGTTGAGCAGTTTGATTCGGATCCATTTGATCTGTCGGTTTGCGTATTGCCTTGTGGCTGCCTGTGTCTTCTCAATCGCTGCTGTCTTGAGCTTTTCGAGGTCTGCCGTGTCTGCATCCTTGTTGTGCAGCCCATCCTGATAGTCTAGGAACTCTTTATATCCTATGGAGGCCCAGATACCACGGCTTTGGTCCACCACTGTGCTTGTGGCAGCTTCAATGTCATGCTTGACACTTGAAAGTGATTCAACTTCTTCCAGAAGGCCTCTGGAAAGCATCTTGTCTACGCGACCGTTGAGACGAGGGTATAAAATGTCTTTGCTGGCGTGCACCCAGAGGACCAATGTTGGAGACCGCATGCCTGTACCACTACTTTTTGACGAGTCATTTAAGGAGTGTGGTGAGAACTCCCGCTTCAGTCGCTGCTCGTCGTAAATCTGAGACGCGGGTTTCCCAGTCTTAAGAAATATCTCCAACGAGCGCCGGATCTTTCGTCTCTCATTTGGGTGCCAACGATCCGCCATGATTGGATCAACCTCCTGGAGCTTTGCTAGGATGACGTTTGTTGGCTCTTCGAGGATAGGAAAACTTTCGTTGCCATGACTCAGATCTGGTGGAGCCTCGTCCCACAGCGCGTCCTGGAATAAGAGCGACTGAGTGTAGTAGTGGGTTCCCCCAACGAGAATGGGCAATTTGCTGCGGCTGCGGATGGCCTCAATCTACGTTGGTTAGTCAGACCATCCTTGCTCTTATCTTTTAATCTCTATTAAATACATACCGTACTCAAAGCTTTCTCCACGAATCTTGACACAGTCCATGTCTCCTCTTCCAGGCCAATGCAACCAAGCAGATGATGGGGTACAACCTTCATTTCTTCCTGCGTGATCTTGTTCGTAATGATCGGAAGCCCCTGATAAAGTTGCATCGCGTCGCCATTTATGATCTCGCCATCGTATTTGCGAGCCAATTCAACTGCTAGCTATTGATACGATTAGCTAGTCTATTAAGGGTGCAGAATTTTAGTTAGAACGACTCACATCCGACTTTCCAGTTCCGGTCGCACCGACAATGGCGATGAGCGGGCGTACTGGCGCCTGCATCATTGCTGTGTATATACTGTGAGGTCTGATGAAGCGAAGCATGCATTTCTATGATGCCGGCGTGGTCGAAGTGCAGTGCCAAAGGTCGCGTGTAGGCTGCCATAGGCGCTTTCGCTTTTTGGTCGTCCGAGCCAACGCCGAGGTTAAGCGAGTCCCAACTCCATCGCTCACTCCTTCGTCCTTCATCCATCATCTCACTGACAATACCATCATTCACAAAACATATGGAAGTTTATCTAATTTCTTGTGCGGGGCCAGCCATTAATTCATTTTCAAGCATACATCTATACCCTCGACGTCTCAAATAAATCAGGGTCATGGACTGCAACTGAGCATTCTATGATTCTGTTGCTCCGCGATGATGCTACTAAACGCCTGCCTCTCCAGCGAGCCTGCACAACGGGCGTCCTCTTTCAAGCGTATTTGCATCGCACGTCAAACGAGCGTCCTCGATACACGTCAGGGCGGCTCCGCCTATGCGAATCAATTAGCAAGGTTGTGTCTTTAGTATGCACCGAAAAACCCACATCCATTGGCCGCAGAAGGAATGCATCGGCCAGTTGATCCATTGACGTTGCACACGTCTTGCTTCAGGCTTGTGTTCGCTACACAGCATGCGCCTATGGCGACAGGTCGATTGTCGTTCTGAGGCCTCGGAGCCGCGAGCGCAAGAGAGGCAATGGAAAGAGCAAGGGCAAGAGTGAGCTTCATTGTTGAGGTGGAAGATTGTGTTTGAAGGAGAGATGCAAGTAATAGTAGTGTAAGAACAATTGACCGTTCCAGCGGTGAAAACAGACGAAGGGAAAGAGTAGATGGAAAATTGCACAACGTTGTAACATCGATTTTGAAAAACGGGGAGTACATCTCTTATAGCGCGTTCACCCACTGAAGTATCTTCTCTCATGAGCCGGTGGCATTATTATTCCTCATGATGCTTCAGAACGGAAGAGCAAGGCGGCACCACAGTCGTTGCATGTGCGTGCCTGAAAATGGCACCTAAAGTCTCCTACATGCGCAGGCTCTACTTGAGTAGAGACACTTATCTTCTTCGAGCACCATTTTAGTGATTGAAAACCACTGATGGCAGGTGAAGCCGGTTCTTGCGCGGCGGAGATTTCTTGCCGCATGTCTCAGACGTAGCGTGATACATTAGCGCAAATCCGACACTTCAGACAACCACTGTCCTAAAGGAAGCTGGCACAAGATCGTCAATGCGATAATGCAAGTTGCTGACAGTGGAGCTGGCACTAAACATGTGTCGCGAATCCTGAGGGTGAGAACATTCAGGCCACGTTATCCCGGACGTCCTAGCAGAAGCACAAAATCAACTCTCAATTACAGCGCGTTCATGCACGATTGTATGAGATCTCGGCCAGGGACCTTGCAAGCGCATTATCGACACACATTGCTTTCACTGCAATCGAAAGATATCCTGACTTCGCTGTGGAGACTGAGCCACACAACGTGCGCTTGGCCTCGCATATCATTCGAAAACATTGCGGCGCCGTCATACAGCCACTTCGACGGACTGGCAAAAGGTCGCGGAAGGAAAGACCAGCCGAGAATGACTGGCATTTTGGTTGATGTGGAATCATAATAGTCTCAAACGGAGCGAACAGATATGAGGAAGGTTACACTCCAGCAGTATATCATTGATGGGTTCGTGGTAATGAGGACAGTCCCAGGTGGCTCCATGAGATGATCAAGGCTTTGGTACGCCATGAAGATGGACAGAGACAAAGTTAGCGACCCTCACCAGTTGAAAGAGCGCTGACATCAGCCCCCCCCATGGAAACCGAGTTGATTGGATTGAGCGAGGAGGGTTTGCAACAACGGGCAAGAGCAATGCAAGAAGCAAGCCCACCATGCATGTAAGCATGGTAACTTACCGTTGTCAACGGACGAACAAGGATGCTGCATTCGACTTCCACCAATATGCTTTCTCGATATTACCTAGCCAACGCCACGATAAAGTCCCGAGGCTCACCTCAACAGTCGGTACATTTGCAGTCCGCTAGCGCAATACAGAAATGCGGGGAAGCCTGGTCGCATGGAACACATGTGTAAACAAATATCGCATGATTGCATAGACTTAGATTTGGTCTCATCAAGGCCTCGGGACGTCTACCAGTTGAACGGTTGTATGTACTTTGCGAGGGTCATCAAGGAGGTGGGCAACTTACTCAGTCGGGAGAGTTTCCATGTGGAACATGCCTTGGGATCTACTGACTAGTGGGTTCGTCCGATGAAAGTTTCGGGATCGTCGCATGGACAGGTTCGCTGACTCGTTAGCCGTCTAGGTGCTCATCACCACGGGAGTGACCATGGATGCCCATGAATCTGAGTTTCGCACGAAATTGGGTGTCGGAATAAGCGGAAGGCCCGTGTTTATTGTCATCAATGCATGGCCGTTGTCTTGGCTTGGAGCCTGAGACCACGCGACGGGAGGAAGATCAGCCTCATTGTCATTGCTTTTGTGGGGTACATGGCCCACTAGCGAGCGCGCTTTTAGCGTGGCTTGCAGAACCCCTTGCCAGGTATCGAACAACCTCATTGCTCGCTGCCGAGGCATCACTTTTGCCCAACAATTTGTCCAAACACGCCTAGTGATGCAAAAGCAAGACTCGGGATGCAGAAGGATCGATCGCGTCAGCTGGATTGCGATCTCGCAGGATCGTTATGAAGGAGCGGGGTCAAGGAACTCATCCTGTGACCACCTGCACCTCCTCGTGCAGACCACTACTTTCCAAGGTACATCCGACTCTAGTACCGGAGCACCACTTCCTAATGTCTTTCAGTCTCTGGGCTAAGCTCTGGAACCTCCTGACAGACCTTGTGGAATGCCGGTCAAGATTGTCTGCTACTGTACGATCGACAGCTCGATTCATAAGGGAAAGCTAGCGTGGCCAATCATTCCGCGACCCTCAAATAGTTACCGAGGACTAAAAACCGTCGTGGTCGAGGAGAGAGACATGATGCTCCTAAATTAGAGCGACAGCTCCACTCGCTCACTTGAGATGTATTCTAGCACGTTTCGGCTGTGCCCCACAGAGCGCCGCCCAGACGCACCCAGTTCCTCTGATGGCAATGACGTAGTTGAGAGATTCGAGGAGGTCGTGAATATCGGCTCATACTGGTTGCATCGTGTGGTGGCTTGTACCACAAGACAACGATAAAACGGTGGTGCATACGTCCAAGCTTACAAACCACCATGACAATTGCTCGACAAGACTAAGGCACCATGGATTAGACTCGAAGGAATGTACTCAATCAGGCTAGAAGAAGCAAACTACTGTTGCAAATCGGGGCCACATGTCAAACGCCAAGATACAGCGTTGCGGCACGCCACTGAGGATTATGCTATGAAGGAAGTGCATAGCCAATAGCTGCTCGCAGCATCAAACTGATGCCGAGGGAGGAAGGAATAGGACGGAATGGCGAAGTGACTAAGAGTGCCAAGTCTGCATGCTGCTCTCCATTTCCAGCACCACATTACCGCCTTCCACCTCGGTCCGCTAGGATTGCCCTGAGCGCCTCAAGGCGCCTACCGCTTGCAAAGTGTCCGGTCGAATATGCGCACCAATGATATCTGGAGAGTTCAGGACTGGCAAAGGACTAGAGAATTAATGATACACGCCACAGCCGGGATAGCATCTGTCATGGTAAGTTAGTCGACGGGCCGACATAGAGGAAAGTTACGGGTGAGACCCGGAAAGTGCAATGGCCAGCAGACTATGGCTGTGCTAGCATTCGGAGAAAAACAAAGTTTCAACACACTCTCTTGCTTGGACCAGGATTCGATGAGGATGCGAGTTAGGAGAGGGAGAAGGTATAAGTATCCTCAGGTTCTCCACCATACTGTTCGTTATCCACGGATCTCAAGCTCAACTATCTTCTACACTCACTGAACATCTTTAGCTCCGTCCACTTCGCTCACCAACTTCTACCACTACCACATCTTCCTCCCAAAATTTCAACATGAAGTTCTTCGCTGCCTCCCTTCTCGCTACTCTGGCCGCTGCCTCTCCCATCGCAGTTCCAGAGATCAACATCAGTGGCGACCTCGAGGCTCGCCAGCTCGGCTCGTCGAAGAGTGAGCTCGAGAGTGGATCAGCGAGTGCCTGCCCCAGGGCAATCCTCGTCTTTGCACGTGGTAGCACCGAATCCGGTAACTTGGTATGCGCAGTCCCTTTCGCTTCCCATTGAGATATTTATAGCTCTACCAATGCTGGCATGACCCCTTTCCAGAGAACAAACGACTAACAGTGACGACAGGGTACTCTAGGTGCACCCCTCGGTGACGCCCTCGAGCGCAAGTACGGAGCAGCCAACGTCTGGGTTCAAGGAGTTGGTGGCCCATACCGCGCTACTCTCGGTGACAATGTTCTTCCTCGCGGATCTTCACCCGCTGCTATTGCGGAAATGGTCCGTCTGTTGAAGCTTGCCAACACCAAATGTCCCAGCACTCCTGTCGTTGCTGGTGGTTACTCGTACGTCTTTCTTCGAACCCATAGCAAGTGTATTCTATCGCTAACATCTCCATCAGACAAGGTGCCGCTCTTGCAGCAGCTGCTATCAGCGACCTTGACACCACTACTCGCAACAAGGTCGTTGGCACCGTGCTCTTCGGCTACACCAAGAACCAGCAGAACCGCGGCGCCATTCCCAACTATCCCTCGGACAGGCTCAAGGTCTTCTGCGCTGCTGGTGATCTCGTCTGCACTGGAACTCTCACCATCACCGCCGCTCATCTCTCCTATGGCGATGAGGCACGCGGTGAGGCGCCCGAGTTCTTGATCAGCAAGCTTGGAAACTAAGCGGTTGTCACGCGTGAACGAGCCGGAACTTGATATGGTAGCACGGAACACTACGATGGGATCTGGCATTCCAGACTGGTATGAACTTTTGATGATGTCTTGGGGGTTTCACTTCGATATATATCTTACTTTTGGCCATTGCGTTATTTCCTATAAAATTCACGATCATTTGCAGAACACCACAATGCTCTTCAACGTTTTGTGGCCTTGAATGAAGTTACCTCGATGATAGAGGCGAATGTACCAATTGACATGTCGGGTTGAGCCACTTCGGTGCAAGGGTTAGTATACCGAGCTGAAAAACAGCCCCTCTAATTACTGTCTTCTTTTAGGAACGGTTCTTTTGCGACTTACCGATAAGCAGCTCGAGCTCTCCTGCATCGAGAAACTGGCGGGTCGAATCAAAGCTCAGCCTTGCGCTACCCCGCTAGCGCCAGGCTCACCGGTTGCTGTTGTCTTCGAGCCTGATCACGTATCTCTGCCTTCTTCCTCGTACGCACAGCCGTTTGATTGTCTCGAAGTCTCCCAAAATATCGATACTCGTCAATTCCAAGTGCTGGAGCAGAATATAATCGCATATCCACAACCATCGCAATGTCTCATAGCTCAGCCTTCCAGCACCAACCCCTCGACCGCACGAAGTCATCATTACGACTTCTCACGATTCGTAGTAACCGCTCTCCCAAAGGGCTCATCAAGTGTAGAATGTGGCACGATGATGTGGAAACTATATATACGTGTTTGTCCTACGTATGGGGTTCAGGAAACGAAAGACACGAGATCGAAATAAATGGGAGAACATTTCTCGTCCGCCAAAATCTGTGGGACTTCCTGGATGTCGCTCGGAAGAAATATGGTGACGATCAACAGGCCTTCTGGATCGACGCGCTTTGCATTGACCAGGATTCACTCTCCGAGAGGAACCATCAAGTGGCTCAAATGGGGTTGATCTATTCGAAAGCGGACGACGTGATTGCGTGGCTTGGTTTTAGTGAAGGCATCGGTCGTGCGTTCGCCTTTTGCAATGAGCTTAACGCTCTCAAACCAGCGACACGGACCGAAGCTCACAAGTTATGGGGTCGAGAATGGTCCCAAACATTATCATCCGATTGGTTCGAATTTCAAAGTCACCAATACTGGACACGAGCATGGATCACCCAAGAAGTACTACTAGCTCGCAGGCTCAAGATTCTAGTGAACGACTCAGAATTCGACCCGAGTCAGTGTTCGGCACTTCGTCTCCTTCTTCCGGACATCAATACCGATGACGTCCGATATCCGTCAACAGTACGTGGCTGGTCTGGATCAAACGCATTCAACACTTATCTTCAAGTGGCGTGCAAGAAGAAGATCTATGAGAAGAAGAAATTGGTCGACCTCTTTGAAGAGCTACCTAGGCGGCAATGCCAGATCCCACGCGATCAGATATACTCGCTTCTTTCGCTGGCTTCAGATACGACGTCAATCTCAGTCGACTACGGTAGTTCCGACGAGCAGTTCATATCTCACGTTCTCGACACGTTTGAAGATTCGCTGTGCTTGTGCTCCTGGATACAACTGGCTGATAATCTCGATTACCTGGCGCTTGTACAATCAGAACATAACAAAGGGTGCGAAGTACCTGTCTTCAGACTCCCCTTGACGAAACCTTCCGACCCATGGGTTGATGCGCTCTCAGACCAGATATGGACATATCTTGACGCTAGTTCAGAGCTATGCTCCCATTGTCTAGAAGACATAGGCCCTGAACAAGACGGGGAGCAAATAATGTTTTGCTTGAAGACGCTCTGCGATTCCATCGGGAACGTGCACTTTCGGTTGACGAGGGACGAGACGGGCAGTGAAGTGAGCTATAGCATAGGCGGGCTTGAAGTACTCGAGGTTAGGCAAGTGGTTCAGGAGAGAAATTTCGAACTTAATGGGCCTGACACGTTCCATGTGTATTTAAAGGCTCATGTACTAACAGAACTCTTGTTACGCCACACTACGCGTCCTCACGCGAAAAGGCGTCCACAGGAGTTGTGTTTGAACGTGGCGATGGGTCAAGGGCCGATTGTTGTCGACAGAACTGCACCATGTGGAGAGATTATCAGCACTAGCAGTAAAGAGATTATTAGCACTAGCAGTGAAAGCAACGAGTTCTGGTAATCATATAGCTGCCTTAGAATATTTTTAATCTTATTATATACTTTTTAACTACTTAATCTAAAAGAAAGATATTAAATGTTCCATAATGATTCGTAACAAAGGAGCAAATTCACACCACAGATAGGCCATTTGGCCACCATAGTCACCTCTCCCATCCAAACCCCTCCACAACCATCTCACCACTCCCACGACACCACTTCATCATCGTGGCCGACACACACATCACCCTTTCTCCACCGATACTTCATCTTCCAGCTCTATCACTATTCGTAGTAGCGCGTTCGTAGGCGACGAGAGCAACGAGGATCCCGTAAACATTCAATGTGCCACTCAGCGATATACCACACGCTTCCCCTCCACCAAAA
This sequence comes from Ophiobolus disseminans, assembly GCA_010093685.1. Classification (NCBI taxonomy): domain Eukaryota; kingdom Fungi; phylum Ascomycota; class Dothideomycetes; order Pleosporales; family Phaeosphaeriaceae; genus Ophiobolus; species Ophiobolus disseminans. The sequence continues at coordinate 66,735 of MU006235.1, read as the reverse complement.
CTCATAGCCGTATGAAAAATAGACACGATGAAATGGTCCATATGCGAAATATTTGATCTTGCAAGCTCCTGCACCAGCCATGGCTTCAAGTTCGAACGTCGTCACAACCAGCACGCCAATTGCGAAGTCAGCCCCCAATGTCACACGAGCGCAGATAAAGCCTCGTGGCTAAATCCGCGGTGTTATGAGCCAGTGATTCCGCAGCATGTCGTGTAGATGTTAGCCGAATATTTCTGAAGTATGTCACAACGTCCGGAATGAGCCAAAGGTACCATGCCATCATAGGCAAGATTATCGGACTTTCGACCGAAGTAATCAAATCATTAACTCCCTTCGCCCGGACGGAAAGAGGGGGATTTACTTCAATTGAATGCTGCGTGGCTGTTGTATTTGACTGTGTTCCCAGCTTTATCGCCCCATGTTGATGTTGAAATACGAAACGGGGTATCATCGTTGAGTGACCTCTAAAACGCCTATCGAATCCAGTTAACGGCCTTGTTGAAAGCCACCACCATCTATCGTCGTCATAATTGTCGCCACAACTACACCTTCTTCTCAGCGCCATACCCTCCCTTGCCCTCATGACTCTCATACGTCTTCCCCTCACCTTTCCCATTCCGTGGCCCCCTCTCATCAAGATCCTCTTGCAGCCACTTGAGAACCAACTCGCCAAGCTGGCTATTTCCCGTATATTTCCTCTCCGCCTGCTCGACCTTGACATCCATATCCTCCACACTGCCCCACTTCTTCACTTTGCCCAAGCTCATGTGTACGAGATGTGTCGGCCACGTCGCCAGATTATCCAGGATATGCGTCGCGTACACGATAGTACAAGGACGCGTCTCCGTCTCCCTCTTCAAGAAATTGAGAAAATTGCTGCGCGACAGCAAATCCAGATCCACCGTAATCTCATCCAGTAAAAGTATCGTCCACGGCCGAAGTAGTCCCATAGCGAGCTGCACTCTCCTCCGCTCTCCATCTGAGACGGCGTGCATGCGCCACCTCAGATCGATGTCTAGTATGTGTACCAGCGTGTCGCGACGCTCGGTCCAGTAGTCGCCGCCAACGGACGCGAGGAGGGTGGGGACGTCGATGTCGGTGCGTACGATGGGATTCAGGACCCATTCGAGGCCGAGGTACGTCACGCCTTCGAGGCCCATCTTGAAGGGATCGACGCCCGCGATGGAGACGGTGCCTGCTGGCGCCATGCGCTTCCCGGAGAGGAGGCGCAGGAGCGTCGTTTTGCCGGCGCCATTGGCTATCTGATGTCAAACACCGTTCATACAATTGAGCATTCGCATCTTACCTCCGATCAACAGTGTCCTGCTGCCTGGCGGCAGGTCCAGAAACACCTCCTTCAGCCCGCTCGAGCCATCCGGGAATTTGTAGCTCAGATCCTTGACGTCGATTGAAGGTGCGATCTCCACTTTGTCTGCCATATCGTTGTATTTGTCCCTGGTAGCTCGTTTGAGCGGGTGGTGTTGGTGGGCTACATTTTATGTGTTTGTTGTGGGGTACATCGGCGGGTCGAGGTCGAAATCGTTGACGGCGTCATTCCGCATTAGGCCGAAACATGAAGGCGTCATTTCTGTTTCGGGGACGTCGTTGCAACACCGATTTTTGCAACATGTCGCATTGCAGGCACAGCACTTGAAGACTGCAATTACATGCAAAACCCTGCCGTCAGATCTTTTGACGTACAAATCCATGGACCACGTCAGTCTTCATCGATCATGAGCACGCGAAGAGTATCATCCGTACCGATCCTGCATATCTGGACCATCACCAAGCCTGAAAGCTTCATTAGGCATTGAATTGACATTGTATCTCATGATGCATAGCCAGGCTGCGAGTAATCGACCGGATTGCTCACCGCGTTGAGATACTCTCACCTCAGATGTTGAAGGTCTCATGACAAGTGCAGCAGACTACATACCTACAATGTAGGTTTTTGAGAAAGTGAGAGTGAAGGTAAGTTACTAGTTGCGCACTAACAATTCCACCCGCTCACAGCGACAACCCTTCTCACTTTCCTTACCCCTCAAAATCTCGCGAGAACATCACCACCAACGCAATGGTTCTGATCCTAAAAATCCTCGAACGCTTTCTCTAGGACATCTTGCCAAAGATCATCTACCTGGCTGTCGTTGCTCTCATTATATTCTCTATCGTCAACTTCGTCAACACTTGGAAGCAAGATGCACCCGAGCGCGACAAAGGTATACTAGAGGCGCTGCTCGTGATGTAACTCAATGTAGACTGAGTCATGGTGATAGCTAATGCCCGGATGGCCGAGCGGGAGGTACATGAGCTCAGACACAGGATGGGAAATGGAACAAATCGACCTTCATATTCGGCTCGACGCTCGGTGTTGGACAATTTAGGGGGATGACGGTACGGCTTTCGAGGCGTTTTACTGCCGCGTGCATGTCGAAATCGCAAACTACAACATACCTGCCTTCCCTAGGATGCGCGGCGGAAGAGCTTGATCGCAAGATCGAAAAGAGTGTCCGGCGGATAAAGAGGAGCAATAGGCGCAGGTCATCACGAGAGCGAGCATTGCGCAAAACAGGAGGCGACAATACTCGAGGTTGAGGTCGATTGGAAGCTCCGATACATGAACAGTCACCATTGAGAGCGCAGAACAAAACCAGTCCCCTGCATGAGCTCGCACCCATTCGTTCCTCAATCGAACCTCGCCCTCTTTTCTACATCATCTTCTTTTTCCCCTATATTCGCCCATGCAATGTCTGATATCGCCACCCGTGATGGCCGTGCATGTTTCTTCCTGCAATGTCCTAGCGCTGCCGTTCATTATGTACGATCTGTCCACAAATTGGTGGTGCCGAAAGGTCGTGATGTGCTGCTGAAGAGACCTGCGAAGAAAGACCCGGGAGAGAGCTGAATTAGATCGTGAAGAAAGGCGGCCACATGCGGATGAGAGTCAGGTTGATAGGAAGAGGCGGTGCTTAGAGTTTGGGAGACCTGGCGGAAAGGAAAGCCAGGCTACATGAAGTCTCGGAAGTTGTACAACATAGCTAACGGAACAAACAGGAGTACCACCGGTCTCGAAAGATGCTGGAACGGTCAATCGCGTAGATCGCGGAAAGTGACGGGATATTGGAGGTATCGCCACTATCCGATGAGGCTGAGCGATGGCAGAAAACTCGAGGATGATATTCTTCAGCCTTGGATTCTACCCACCAATGATCCTAGAACCATTCGTCCGTTCGATTAAACGCTCAATCCAGCTCAGCAAAGCTCTTAGAATGGCTCACTTGTGTAAACTGGTTCGCGTCCGTGTTGCCACTAGTAGCCGAATCGTGTGCAACTTCACCGTTTCAGCCTTCCTCGCCTCAGGACATCAACGAGTATATCATTGGACCCTCAGTATAAAGTCCTCTAAAGGTCTAAGTCTTAAAGCGTACGGGTTGAGAAAGCACTAAGGCTGAGCATTGAGACCGCGTGATAATTCCTTCCCAACAAGGCCACTATTCATCTCCTCTTTCGGTTCCAACCATGAGACAATGAGTTGACAGTTTTACGAAATGTCTCTAGTCCCAGCTGTTGTGTAAAGACTACGGGGCCGCGCGGTGGTGCGAAAGCCTGATCCCATTCTGATATGCTCTGCGCCGTGCATGGCATCAAGAAGGAACACTTTGGGAACTTCGTCGTCGAAAAATACATGGTAATGAGGAAAATAGAGGAGAAGACGAGCAAAAAAAGCGCAAAGAACGACGTTACCAAAACGTGCGGATCGCGCATGCGGAGAATAAACTCTGCAATGATGCCACTCTAAGACCGCCTCCAAATCTCGTAGTCAAAAGAATGCACAGAGTGATCTTCCCTCACTCGTTCCCTAGGCAGGAGCCACAGGGATACCATAGCCCTGCCAACGAACCAGAAAAAGGAGACAGATATCAGAATGCGCACAGTCCACCCCTCGTGAGCAATACCCGCTAGCCGGAGTGCTAGAAACGCAACAAGCACATATCCGAATACGGTGTGGAGGATATCTTCAATGATAACGCCGGGCGACAAGAGATAACCTCCGAACATGGCCAAGGCCACAAGTACAGGCGAGCCGAACATCCAGGCGCCCAAAACCAATGACACAGTACGTCGGTCTTCTTCGTCGGGCAAAATCACCAGTACGAATCCGGCGTTGGACGTCCCAGCAGCAGCATGAGCAGACCACAGAAACGACAAAAGGGCGGTGCACGGCATAACAGTGCCAAGCGTGAGGATGTAAAACGCGGCTTGTTTTCTCACTTCTCGGGGTTTAAATCTTTTACGCGCGCAAATCAGGGTCTGAAAAAAGGCGATCCATAAACCCCAGTAGGCGACTGTAGCGGCTGCTGCCAATGGACCAAACGACGGATTGTCGTGCTTCATCTGCCGACACAGATCGATTGCCGCCCAGGTAGTGTAAAGTATGTGGAAGAACACATCGTGGTTTGTCGCTTTGGATTCACTCCAGATGGATGTGTACCATGAGGATAGTAAGGCGATGACCTAGCCTACCCAAGCTCCGGAACCGTAGAAGCCGCTCACGAGTGAGATGCCGAGGGGGTCCTTGTTGGTCGTCTCTTCTGCAGTAAGGCGAGGACCAGGTATTGAAGACATGGCGTCCGCCCTACTGCTTTGCAGTGGTTTGGTTGTTGATCGGGAGACGTGTAAGATAGAACAGATATGGTGAAGCATGGAAAAGACATCGATCGTGACGGTAATCGGGTTGATATTATAGTCTTCGAGATTTTTCTTGAGCCGTGCTGATTGAGGCTGTGCTGAATGTAGGCAACGACTATATCACGAACTCCGCCTCCACACCTGGCAACGAAAGCGCACTTTCATTTATGTATCGATCTGCATCTCGTTACTGTAATGTATAGATATGCGCCTCCGCGAAGGGTGTGATGTCCACACATTTGTCGGTGAAAGGCATTGGCTACGCCGTGTCGCAGCCCACTGGATATGCCATGCCTAGAAGCCTCTCCTGCTCAAATACCAATCGAACAAGAATGTTGTAAGCCGTTGAGCGATCTGAAAGAGGTCCGCACCCATCTCGAACATGAACATGACGAGCCCACACACCAAAGCAAACGACTGATCCAACTCCGAGATACTTTGAGATGCACATGGTCTGTAGACAGAACACTCTCTCACACCTGCCGTTGATAACCGTGTAATGCGAATAAACGTTGAAAGAATGATGGAGAAAAGCAATACAGGTGTAAGCGCTACGAAAAAGCAAGCTCTGAACCATTGAGATATAGTAACCCAGCGTATCCTCGCTATCGAAAACAACAACGTGATAAGCCCAGTCAGTAGAGCCGCGATATACCCAGCACTAAACCATATCTGTAGTACAAATTGCATGGCCGGTGCAATATTTTCCTCGGGGAACAAGACCTCCAAGAAACCAATGCGAGACCCCCAGAGGTTGATTGTCGCGATGTTTAGGAGCACCAACAACGATGTCGCAGGCAGAAACGTGCCAAATCTAAGTATAGTCTCGATGCTCCGAGACACGTCGAATGAGTCACACCTTTGGAGGACGAAGGTGTGCAGGCTACCCCAATAACAGATTGCAGCAGGTGCGACCACTGCAGCATACGATGGGGTACCGTGAAGTAATTGGAGGAAGAAATCGAGTGCCGCCACGTTCGTGTAGAGTACATGTAGAAATATGTTGTAGTTTGTTGTAGTTGACGGTCGGTGCGCGACAGTGTACCATGAGGATAGCAATGCTAGGATCCAGGCCGCTAGAGCTCCAGGTCCGTAGAAGCCGCTAACCTGCGATATGCCAAACGGGTCGTCATCACTAGACTTTGTAGTAGAGCGGTCGTATAGTTTATTGAGCATCGCAATTTCAGTAGGCCACAGCTGGCAAGACGTGTTCGGGATGGGTTTGTAGGAGGCCTCGATGATGAGAGCCATCTCATGTTGAAGGATACTTGGAAATACAGTTGAGGCGGAGCTGCAAGTGGCGACGTCCGCAAGCGACTCAGCCACAACAACATCAGATGCCCGAGGCACACTTGCGCCTGAAAATTGCCCCGATTCTTGGGTAAATCCACGTATTCATTGTCACGGCGTTGATTTTGAGCCGCATAGTGGATGATGTATCAACTGCAAATGTTGGAGTTGATGTCGCTATGTGCGGAGTACGTAGTTGTCCGGACTCAACAATGACTTCAAGGACGTCATTCGAATGCAGAACCCGGTGCAAAGCCGACTCTCAAATCGTGAGCCTAGCTAAGCTCTCAGACTGTCAAGACATGCGCTAGTACGTATCAGACAGGACCACGTCCGTGAACTTCGCTCGTATAGTATTGCTAACCGTGACAGTGAATATTAGCAAGGTTGGCAGTGCTATAAACGGTAGAACCTTGCTCAATAGAGATTACGGGTCCGATTTAGTTGAGAGAACTTACATTGCTTGAAGGGCCTGAAGGCTCATAAAACCCATATGGCCATTCCACATCCTCATCATCAATGCGCCGCTCTCCAGTCCATGGTAACTGCGAATACTGGTATTGACGTCGATATGGGCGGCGTACGTACTTTGTCACGAGCCAATGCCAGATTGAAGGACCGTATTCGTATGCGATCATTGCCAGGCCGAGCAACAGCGCAAATGCCTGATCCAACTCCAATATAGATTGTGGTGAGCATGGCATGAAGACACAGCGAGGCCTCATTTGGTCGTCATTGGCGGAGAGAGAAACGAAGATCGTACGCGCAGAGAGGAAGATAGTTGGCGTGATGACAATGAAAATGTGAAGAAATGCCGCAAAAGCAATAATGCTACTTCGACTAAAATGCGGGGAGCCTCGGTAGAATATTGAACTAATAATGAAGATGACTAGGAAGGACAGTACACTAAATGCTTGCGAAAGAAAGGCCAGGAAGTCGAGTACAGAACCAGTGCCGGTGAGTTCAATCCCATGCCAGTAAAATCTAGGCACCTGAGATCTGTCTTTGTTCTCTGTCGCATGCGGTTGCAAGCCAGGATCATTCCACTGAATTTGCAGGAATGTAGTCAAACATGCACATACGGGAACGATCATGCCCGCGCAAAGCATGTTCGACAGATGTTCATCACCAGGAAATTGGATGCGCAGACGGCTCAAGGACCCTAGACTCCGGTGCTGTGCGCGCAGAAGGCCAATGTGCACAATCTGACACGATGCGTGAAACACCCCCCACGATATGATAGCGAGCGGAGCGGCAATCGGCGCTAAGTTGGCCAGTTGTGCAGAGGATGCTTTATCGAGTGACAATCGATGGAGGCCTTTGAACAGATCGATAGCCGCCCAATTAACGCAGGCCAGATAGGCGATAATGTTCCAGTTGTGAGAAGGATGATGTCGAATGTGGGAGACAGGGCAAAAGTGAGAAGAAGGTTGTTGTATTGAGAGAGCTACATAGAGCGATTATATACACAACATGATGAGTAAGCCAGTGACTAAGAGTCACGTGGAGATGCAGTCCACAGTGTAACATGTGAACTAAGGTGCCAGGCTGACAGATGACCTGTTAGGACCGAGAGCCATGCAGTCACAACTGCGAGGAGCCAAGCTGACCAGGCTCCAGGACCATAAAACCCACTAACTTCTTCAATGCCCAGGGGGTCTTCCGGCGCCATGATCCAAGGGATGGGGAAGAGCGTTAGGTAGGCGCGAGGTGTTCGATTAGATGATGATGCCAATACGGTCGAGAGAACTGGAACATGACCATGGATTATATGTTCGTAGCATCGAGGCTGAGTCCTCGCCTACCTAGAATGTGGCGGTGTTCGGGCTGTGCAGCTCCTCCTGTTGCTCGTAGACTGGAGTGGGGTAATTCGCCTGGAAAACAGGTTGTTGCCCAACAATAAACTCTCATTGGAGTGCACATTATGCTCAGGAACCGCGCCTACACCCGCGTGACATGTCGATGGTGAGCAGCAAGTTGCGACAAAGCGATGCGGCTGAATTTTCGATGGCGTTCGCGTAACAACACAGCCCCGATGCCTGATAGTCAGAGCCCACTCTCAGAACGTGATCCTGACTGAGCTCTCAGCCTCGGGAAAAGATCCTGCGAAGCAAGTATGCGAATTTGCTGGAGAATTCCGGGTGGTGCCGTCCTTGTAACTCAACATCATCGATATCTCCGCGTTGCCATGCAATCAACTTAAGCGCGTCTTCTTCAGTTGTGATATGACTGCCCAACAGGGTACGCGAGTTATACGGACTTCGAGGTGTGTAATCGGTCCGCGGGCCCCGTAAGCTGCTTGACAACTGAGGCTGGTCTTTCTTGACTACCGGGCTCTTGTAGTTTTGGTACTTTTTGCGAAGCCATTTCAAGGTGGTGGAGCCGTATTCGAACCCAATCATAGCCAGACCAGCGAACAGTGCAAATGATTGGTCCCAGTCTGAGATCTTTTGAGGCGCGCACGGTAGCAGCATGTAGCTTTTGCGTAAGGTCTTGCCGCGGGATATGGTCGTGGCGACAAGAAAGGGAACAGATATCACCATCGCAGGGATAATTATCGAGACGACAAAGAAGAGGGCGACACAATTGGCGAAAGCCTTCAAGGAGCCAGGAGCTTTGGGGAAGTCGAAGTTCATTTTGGACTTTGCATACAGCACTCTGCACTCCAAATTTAGAAGTGCTCCAATCAGCGCAGCACATGGTAGGCATGACCATAGCAGAAGCTGAATGAGCATTGTGATAGTCTGTCGGTGCAGCGCGGGAGACATTCCGTGCCAGTAGAATGCAGGAATGATATCTGCCTCCGTTTTCGGCCTGTAGTCCGAGAGATGGAGGAAGGTGAAGAAGCCGGCAAACGTTGGAACGATGCTACTAAGCCCGAGGATCGTGCGGCGACGTCGACGGCGCAACGTGCTAAAGGACGCCCATGGACTGTTGTAGAAGTACAGGTGCAAATATTGTAACGATGCGTTGAATACACCCCACGAAGTCATGGTAAGGGCGGCAGCGAGCTGTCCTTTTGGGTGGAGTGGATCATCTGTCGTGTTCATGCTACCCGCCGGGAATTTCCGCACCTGCTGAATGAGATCGATCGCAGCCCAATTGGTGTAGAGAAGATAGCCGATATGGTGTAGGTTGTGGGTCTCATCACCTCTAATTGTCGCGTGCCATGAAGTCAGAACTGTGAGGAACCAGGCTGCCCATGCTCCAGGCCCATAGAAGCCGCTAACGTTGGCTATACCAAAAACATCATCCAGTGCAGTAGTACCAGTAGCGTGCAATCGAGCTGATGCCATGCTTGCTCGCTTTGACGGAAGTTGAGAAGGCAGGAAGTCGTGTTGCGGCGTTGGAGGTTGTACTCTGTGGCATTGGTGCCTCGGGAACTGCGGCTGAGTTGGCTTGATCTGGCAGGCTGAAGCGAGGCTTGATCAGCGCCAAACTGATGTCGAGCTCCTGTTGGAACTCGAATCCGCACTCTAAAGTGTCTAGGAAGCCCGCTCTTGACTTTGAAAGGCCTTGACCAGCAGAGCTTGTCGCGTTGATCACGAGGCAAACGGTTGGCTCCGAGCATGGCTCTAAGTGCCCTCGATGACTGCCCATTACCGGTACCGGTACCATCGCCGCGCCACCGAGACTGCATTCATTGCGACGAAGACCTCCCAGCGCGCGTCTCTGATCTCCACGGTCGTCGTCGCAGTCGCAACCCGAATCTCGTCCCCTCATCATCCCCAGTCGCGATCGAATCATTTTCTCCAACCACCACCAACTGACCAAGCTGCCTATTAACACACCAAGGCGCCAAGAAGTCGGTTTTATTGACTCCATCGTGCGGAAGACCTCGAAACAAGTTGTCTGGCGGAGAATGGTAGCCGAGGAGGAAGAGCACGAGTGGTTCGCAGAGGTCGGTGATGAGGCGAACGCGTAGCATGACTCCGAGATAGATCAAGATGAAGATATTGATGAGGAAGACGGATAAGAGGACGATATGGAAAGCCCTAAAGCTGTTGGTGATACTGGATCGTTAAAACAAGAGTTTTCACATACCTTCTCGTGTGGGAGGTTACCGCCCGATACGTATTGGGCGACACGAACGGAGGCTTTGAACTCCTGTATTACAATATGGAGCCCATCCATTCGACCATCGCGAGACTCTCCCTGGAGGATTCTATTAGATCAAGAAAAAAAGGGTGTTGTAAACTGACTCACGGGCATTGGCACAAAGGGAAAGTCGGGAGCAAGGTCCAGTATAGCGCATGTGAATATCGAAAGAAGAATCTCGGCAGGCGATGGGACTGATGCATCCATTCCGATTTCCCCATCGCCCAAAAGATGGCGGATCTTAGAAGAAGGTTCAGGAATATCGTCACCACTAGAGTGTAAGCCCAGAACCTCAAAAAGTTGGAACCCGACGAATTATGAATCTAGTACAAAATCCGGGATAGGCGCATGAGACTGGGCGTTCCTCATGGCGTTTGTATCACACAGAGCTTCGAGGCTTTGGCCACTCGAAGATACATCGTAACGGGTGGAACAAGAAGCAGTGCGTCCACTCTGGTGAGAGCAGAGCAAATACCCTTCGACAGATCCCGGGCCAGTTTCGAGGGTACGACCAAGCAGGTAACCTTATTGGCCCAGAGTTGTAGTTCGCAACCTAAAACATTAGTTATTATCACTTCTGTGTTATTCGCGAAAACCACTGTCAACACCGTTTCAGGATATCTAAGGAAGACTAGAATGATCCTCATTAGTAAGAAATTACCATGCACGGATGTAGAGTGGTTCACCAGGTCTTGCTTGCATGGGATAGCGGTTCCTACTAGGTTCAACGTCAACCACGTCTTGCCGTTGGAACGTGGTGTCGAGCTCAGCAAGGTTGTTTATTGCAAAGACTTGGGTGTTGGCCAACTTAGACCATTCCTCGGACGAAGTATTGAGCGCGTTTGGCCATGTCTGATACACTATTAGTTCGAGTTCTGAACGATTTGCGTTCACGCATAAAACACTCAACACTAGCATCACGACACCCGCAGTGATAGAGTACGAGCCAGCGTTCGAGAGGTCCTAACATAAATTCAGTACGTTTATTCTAGATGTCCCTGGTGACTCACTTCTGGTTGAAGAATATGATTTCGCGAGTTACGAGAAGACATCGGTATTCCTCTATGTGGGATCGTGACTGTGACGTTGTTGACTTGTGAATACTTAATAGATGTCAACACGCACGCAGCACCACTTTCTCGACATACTGATACGACCCAGGTTGTCGGACTTGCTTCGGACATTTCTGTTATCCAGCCACGATGCCAGCACCGTGATACTGCTGTTCAATACAGCTGAAATCTTTGGACGTTGTCCAATGTCGAATGACTTTACCTCTAAGCCGGTCGAGTTCCTTACACGCCCCCATGCGGAAAGGTATGTCTGTAGATTGTTGCTACATGAAGTTTTTGCTTGAAAGTGATGCCCGCACCACCGGCTTCGAGATTGTCGGGTCCAGGTATCACTGGCCATTCTTCCAAACAGGAATCAATGAGATCAAGTGGGTCGCCCAAGAGCCCTCTTACTTCACCAATGACATTTTGTTTTCGAGATGATGGATAGCGCATTTGTGGTTGCACTAAATTGAAATCAGTTGTGAAAATATAGTAAAATCTGGAGATTGATGGCTTATACCTAAAACACCAGCTGCAGTCGTGTATAGAAGCGACAGTATTGCTGCGCTCAAACAAAGTAGTCCAAGAAAACTACCTCCAGCAAAACGAACACTGTGTCATTGCGTAAACAGTGTACCTGGCTGTCTTGGTCCGATAACAAGCATTGCATTCTGCTCTCAACTTACAGAATCCAAGACCGCATAGCCACACTCGATAGGGTGACGCCCTTTCTTTGGAGCGCCCGTCTAGACAGCACCTGGCATAGAAAAGCCAGGAAAACCATAACAAAAGACAGTTCAATTGTTTTAGCTAGAAACGTAGTTAAGAGTATCGCCGAAACGGGCGATAGTGGCCCACGGCTGGAGATGACAAAGCCGTAGCGCGGCTGGACAATAGCGACAACGAAGAACACGCCGGACATGAGCGTCGAGTAAGCGGATACGATGGTGAGACCGATGGAGATGACGTCCCGACGCGAATGAATAGAGTCCTGTACCGTGGCAGGGGGAGCAAAATTTTCTTGATCTAAGACCGTCAGTCACTAAGTGTGTACTGTCCAAGGTTAGATCTCACCGTGTTCGTGTTTTGCATCAGCTGGATCCACATGACCAGATGCGTTCCCTTCGAGGAATACGTCGCTCTCTTGTGGCTTTGCCATCACGTTCGGCACTGCTCGTTTGCGGGTATAGCGCGGAAATGGTAATCGCAGAAGGTGTGAGGCTATCAGGTAGCAAACAAGATGAGTAGCTCAAAACAAAGCAAAGCGGGGCAAGGGGATGGAAGAATGATAGCGAGCTCACTCCTACGCTTTGTGCAAAAAAAAACCACAAGGCACAACATTCCCACGCTTATGGAAGAGAAGCTACTGGCCATACTCGAAGTCGCGCAGCAAAACCCGCAAGACTGTAGAGGAAGGAGGCACTGTTTGATAGCGTGGGGTCCATCAGGCAAACAAGCGCGCCGTGCAATAGTGTATACCTCACTGCACGTCTAATACGCCCAAGGAATCTGTCCAACGTCGGTCAGCAGCTTGAAAACACACCTCCATCCTAATCGATGCCCTAACACCGACTTTGCATAGCCACGTATCTGCTTCGCATACCAAAATCCTGCAGCTGTCGTCGTTCGATACCGTCGTGCTGCAGGTGGTGCTTCATCCTATTCATCGCATTTGAGTCGTGCCAAGGGTGCAGGTCGAGTAATTGGCCATCGAGAGGTGGATCTTTGGCGGGCAGGGAAGTCGACAGGCGGCGTTCTTCTGCTCCAGGCCCATCGGAGAAGAAAGGATGAGGAAAGGCCTCCGCACACTGTTTGTTATTGTGCAGAAAAGAGACTCATAACAGCATCGCAAAGTTCCGAGCGTCCTCTGACACCAAGCGCACCGCTGATCGAAGAATACGCTTCCTGACTCTAAATCAGCAAAGTCTGAACTGCTCGACTAAAGTTTCAAGAAAACCACTTTCCTTCCGGCCCTGATAGAACACCGCATGCTCGAAGAGACTGCGATATCTTTATCGTCCAGCAAGCTCAGCCCAAGAATAGAAACAAGCCGACCCAGTCCCAAGAAACTGTCTCAGTGGCAGACTTCGAAACAACTCCCGGATCCTCGATACACAGCATGCCAATTCCTGTGCACTGCAGCCGAACGCGCATCGTCAAGCAGGATCCGCCTCGCATAAAGCACCAGACCAGAATGTCAAAGAACAAGGTCTAGGAATAGAAATCAGTCGACTCAATGTCGGCTTCCCAACAACCCCAAAATCCTCGATACACGACAGACAAATCCCAGCGCACTGTGGCCGAACGCAAACAGGATCCGCCTCGAGTGAACCAATAGCTAGGATACCTTCATCGTCCAGCAAGCGCAGTCTTGGAATAGAAACGCCGTAACACCCTCAGAAACAAACCACAAATCCTCATTGCACGGCATATCGAATCCCAGCGTCCTGCACCCTCACTTGCGTAGTCAATAATATCGGCTTTGGATGAACCACCAGCTACAACATCTTCGTCGTCCAGCCAGTGAAATCCAGGAATAGAAATAATTTCAGTCCCAAGAAGCAGTCTCAGTGGCACACTCCGAAACAACCCTCTAAAATTAGTACACGGCAAAAAAGTCCCAGCGCACTGCGGCCAAACGCAAATAGGATCCGCCTCGACTTAAAGAGCCAGCTAGAATATCCTCGTCGACCAGCAAGCGCAGTCCAGAGATAGAAACGCCGTAACACCCTCTAATACGATTCACAGCAATTCGGTATACGGCAGCGTACGGTGGCCGAACGCGCGTAATCAATAAAATCGGCTTTGCGTGAACCTCCAAACTTCGAACCACCGAAGAACAGGATTGGGCACGCGGGCAATCTGACGTATCTCAACATGTGTGTGACGGAATTTAGCAGCCCAGAGATCTGAATGAGGAGGGTGGAAAGCGAGAAGAAGACGAGGCATGTGAGGGTTTGTTTTCAGGGCTTGGAAATGCAGAGTCGCACCCTAACCTTTGAAATCTTATGGAGGACGGAGTTGGAGAGGAGGTCGGATGGCTCGTGGTAGTTGCTAATGCGGTTGAAGTGTGCCATGAGCATAGGAGATCTTCGTTGAGACACGGAGGACGAATCGAAAACGGACCGAGATATGCGGCTTCTCCAGTCATCGGTCACTACCAAATGAATCTTAGTAGCTCATACAGTATATCCCAGTACATACAAGTCCATTCGTGCATTGGTATCTATACATGCCACTCCGCAATGCAAACATCTTACCTAAAGGTTCCGTAATCTTCCAATATAAACAGATCTAAATCGCTCAAAGCTACGCCTTTTGATCCAACATATGTTTAAACTTCTCAATCTGTTCGTAGTCAGCATCTCCCGTCCCAAATCTACCAAATTCGATGATGCACATACCTTCGTACTCAAATACTTCTCCACCTCCTCACTCCTAACGCCCCTCTCCCCGCCCGTCTTCCACGCAATCGGCACCATCGCCACCCTCTCCCTTACCACAACCTCCCTCCCCGGGCCCTCCACCGCATGCACCTTATCCGGATTATTTGTCAACAAGCGAATCCCCCGCTCGCCTCCAAGCCCCAAATCCATCAACATGGCCGTCGCAAGCCCATAGCTCCGCGCATCTGCAGGATGTCGCAAGAGAATGTTAGCTTCGTACGTATCGTTGCCGAGATCCTGCAAATTGTACGCCTTGAGTTTCTCGCCGAGCCCAATGCCCCGGCCTTCCTGGCGCAGGTAGATAATTGCGCCGCCCGAGGGAGACAAAGTGGGATCCGCCATCAGGCGCGCTGCTTCGTCAAGTTGCTCGCCGCAGTCGCAGCGCGCGGACCACACCGTCTCGCCCGTGTAGCATTCCGAGTGTATGCGTACTAAGGGGAGGTCCGAGGGCGCGATGGGCTGGATGTCGCCGTTCTCGGAGGACGCGGAGGACGGGGAGAGAAGGCCGGTGGGGGTGTCGATATGTTCGGATAGGGAGGGCGCGCGCTTCGAGGGTATGCCTTCTGCGCGCTTGAGCTGCTCGACGCGCGAGCTGGTGCGGCCGGGGTACAGGCGGCCGACGTATGCGCCTCGTGTCATGCGATCTAGTTCTGTTTCTCCGGGCCGCTCGGCGTCGAGGGATCTCGACCGTATTTGGCTCCCAAATACAATGGCCAGATGCTCTTTTGTGTCGACGCTGTTTCTGTACACGTGCAGCCACATCTCGTGCCCCGTCGTTGTGGGTATCCGTGCGCGCACTTCGCAGTCTACTTCGGGTAGCTTCTCTAGCAGCTCTGGCCGGGGTGTGCCGGAGGATATCGAGGTATCGACGGGTATCGAGCGGGGCGGTCGGGGGTGTGAGGGCGTGGCTGACCCGGGGGTAGCGGGCGGCGTGAATGCTGGGCTTATGATTGAAGGTGGGGGTTCGCGGTGACGTGTGCTGTTCGCAGCATTATTGCCTTGCGCATGCCTTCCTAGCTCTTCATCCGATGTCTCAAAATCGAAGCCATCGAGGCGCCCCGGCTGCGGTGAGTAGAGTGGTGGTAAGCCGGGCGATGCATGTGAAGGGAGGTCCTGCATAGTGAAAGACGGTCGCAGAGGCAATTGGATGCGGTGTGTATGTACAAAAGATCTAGAAAGCTATGTGCAGGAAGGGTGCGAAAAAGTGAATGTTCATGTCATGTCGAGCTTCTGCCGAGGGAACGTCAGAGGGGCCAATTCCGAAGCCGCAGATGAAACCACCGAGCGGAACCGCCGCAGCCGGCATTTGGCCGCTCTATATGTAAGCAGCATTGCACATCCTCCGTCAGCATTGGATCAGTACCACCAAGAAGTAATCATATCAGGTTGTTTTATTCGGCTATGCGGTAAACCGCAGCGTGCTACACTTCTGTGCTCTGAAATACAACAATTCGACTTGGAGCGATCACCACCTAATCCACTCGGCGCTCCCTACCCCAAACCTCGTCCGCGTTCTTCTTACCCTTCGTTTCTGGCACATACCACGAGATGAAGGAGAAGAAGAACAGAGAGAGCGCTGCAAAGATGAAGTAGACCTTTCCGTGCAGCTTCTCGCTTGCGAGGGGGAAGAACTGCGCGACGATGAACGTGGCGATCCAGTTGGCTGCGAGTGCAATACTCTGCACCGCATCAGACGCATCCGAGTCGACCAGTTCGCTGGCGAGAATGAATGGTACCGGCCCAAGACCGAGTCCGAAGCTTGCCACGAACAAGAGGACAGCCACGGCCGAGAGCACCGGGATCGACTTGATGATGCCAATAGCAAGCAGAAGCGAGCTGATGCCCATGCCCGCGATGGAGTTGAGTAGACACGTCTTGCGACCCAGCTTGTCGACGAGAGGCGCACCGCCGGCCGTGACTATGATGTTGAGCGCCGACACGGCCAGGTTGAGCAGGGCGGAGTTCGACTCGAGGAGGCCTGCCAGAAGCGACACACCGTACATGACGATGCTGTTGATGCCGCTGAACTGCTGTGCCAACATAACCATGATGACGGCGATTGCTGCGCTCCTGTAGTCGGGGTGGCGGAAGACCTGCATGATGCTGAGCTTCTCCTCGCTCCCAGACTGCTTCGAAGCTGTTGGTGCTGAGCCGTGCTCATTGCCGAGAAGTGTCTGCTCCTCCTCTGCTGTCATGTTAGTTAGGGAACAAGTACGCAGGAACGAGGTCTTACCATTGGCATCTGCCACACCTGCAACACCCCAGTCCGCGATCTCGCCATCGATATCCGCCCCCCCGCCTCTGATTCTGCGCAGCGTCTTCTTTGCGAGTGTGATGTTGCCCTGATTGGCGAGGTACTTGGGGCTCTCCACAGAAAGCAGCAGCCCAGCCGCCTGTGCGATACCAACCATGCCGCCCACCGCCAAGATGAACCTCCAGTACGAGTCGTGGCTCAAGAAGTACCCTAGCAGCTGCGTGAACAGGATGCCAACGTTGCACATGATCTGAGTGAATGCGCCAAAGAAACCCCTCTGTGCCGGTGGTGAGATTTCCGAGATGTAGAGAGGGACAATGACCACTGCTGCACCTGCGCCTACTCCGGATAGCAGCCGTCCAAAGGCCATGACGCCGATGCCCGGACTGAGCGCTTCAAAGACTGGGCCGATAGTGAAGAAGATGGTCGTGAGCTGCATCGTCCTGAGCCGGCCGTATCTGCTGGCGACCGGTCCTGCCGACAGCGCGCCTATCAGCCCACCCAGCGTGTACATTGATCCCACGACACCCCATTCGGTGGGCGTCATCTCGATGCACTGCGGGAGGCTAAGGCCTGCGACGGTGGCCTTGATTGACTTCTTTTTGCAGCGGATGACATCTTCGGGTGCGTTGAGCTCGCCCTGTGGCTGTCAGCGGGAGTTAGGTGTGCAGTGGAGAAGGCGTACCAGGTGGAAACCAAACAGCAGCGGCCCGAGTGTTGCGATGAATAAGATATACACGAAGTAGCCAGTAAGACCTTGCGCCCACGATCGAGGGCTCATGGCGATGTTATACCGCTGGAAGTGTCGTCGTGAAGGAGTGTCTCACGGCGGTGGTGGGCCGCGATAGGCGTGTGATGCTGGGGAAGCTTGAAGCTTGAAGCTTGAATCTGGAAACGATGCGGCTCGGCGGGCAGCACCATGGCTGACCTCAGCGGCGGCCGCCTTCACAACTTGCACAACTCCTCCTCACGTGAACCCATTAATCTGCACTGCTGGACTGATTGCCGAAGCCCAAGAATCCATCTGTAAGCCCCGCGCACATCGGCTGCCAGAGTAACTCCGGAGCATGCCCGGCGAGTCCCCCAAGCCGAATGTGGAGACGGCAACTAAACGAAGCGCATGCGCAGACGATGCCTGAGAGATGAGTTCCCCATCAGACCCACCCTCAGCGCCATCAGCACCATCCTCCTCCGCCCGAGCCACGCTGCGTGGTAGCGTCGCCGCAGCCTTTAACGGTCCGTAGTCTATCTCCTGCCTCGCTGCCTCTCCGTGTCGTGTCTGTGTGCTGTCATGTCTCATCCCTCTCTCCCCTGAGCGTCTGCAGGATTGTTATTGCCGTCTTCCCTGAATTCGTTTTGTTCTGCGCCTGCACCCGCGTGCATAGCGGCAGCTGTCCGTCATCGCTGCAGCGGCCGCCTTGGTGGACCCTGAGAACATCTTGAACGCTCATACTCAACTTTAAATCTCTCGGCAATCCCCATATCGTCACACATCATCGGCTGCAGCGCTGAAGCCCAACTAACCAGCTTCTTCAGACCCGGCCGACTCCTCACAGGCCATGTTCACTGGCTACAACAACAAGAAGCGGGTCAACGAGCGCTACAAGATCGTGGGCTTCATCAGCAGCGGAACCTATGGACGCGTCTACAAGGCGGAAGGCAAGAATGGCCGCACCGGCGAATTTGCCATCAAGAAGTATGTTCAATCTGACGTGGGTGAGATATGGCTGACGCATGTAGGTTCAAGCCTGACAAGGAAGGCGAGCTCCAGTACTCCGGCATCTCGCAGTCCGCCATCCGAGAAATGGCCCTCTGCACGGAGCTCGCGCACCCCAATGTTGTGCACACCGTGGAGATAATACTCGAGGAGAAATGCATCTTCATTGTCTTTGAGTATGCAGAGCACGACCTGCTCCAGATCATCCATCACCACAACCAGCCACAGCGGCAAGCTATACCCGCACGGACCATCAAGTCAATCCTGTACCAGCTTCTCCAAGGCCTCGTCTACCTCCACCGCAACTGGGTCATGCACAGAGATCTCAAGCCTGCTAATATCATGGTCACCAGCGTCGGCAAGGTGAAGATTGGTGATCTCGGCCTGGCCCGTCTGTTCTACAAGCCGCTTCAATCATTGTTCAGCGGCGACAAGGTTGTTGTGACCATATGGTACCGCGCGCCCGAACTACTCCTGGGCAGCCGCCATTACACCCCAGCCGTCGACTTGTGGGCCGTCGGGTGCATCTTTGCCGAGCTCCTGTCTCTACGCCCAATCTTCAAGGGAGAGGAAGCAAAGATGGACAGCAAGAAGACGGTACCCTTTCAGCGCAACCAGATGCAGAAGATTGTCGAGATCATGGGGCTGCCCAGTAAGGAGCGGTGGCCACTGCTGGCGGCCATGCCCGAGTTTCCTCAGTTGAACTCTCTCATTGCGGGAAATGCTGCAAGATATGGCCGGCCACAGAACGGTGATGGACTAGATCGATGGTACCACCAAACCCTGACCAACAACCAATATCCCCCGGGCTCTGGACCGGAAACATCGGGCCCAGAAGGCCTCTCCTTGCTCAAGCAGTTGCTCGAGTATGATCCACAAAAACGTCTAACGGCCGAGAAAGCCTTGGAGCACAAGTACTTCACGGAGCACAGCAAGCCATCTGACAACTGCTTCGAGGACTCCAAGATCAAGTATCCCGTACGCCGAGTTAGCCAGGAGGATAATGACATCCGTACATCAAGCTTGCCCGGCACCAAGAGAAGCGGACTGCCAGACGATTCGCTGATTGGACGACCGGCTAAGCGTCTGAAGGAAGGATGAATGCTTAGCCTACCGCTTCTTACCAACTACATGTATGGCCACAGATATGCAGCTTCCCGTTTGTACAAGCTCCCACAGCATTGCGGCATTCATTTCCCAGTTCCAGGACACCCGAATGCCCCGCACCGAGGTCATGGAGTGCGACTGGTTCATATTATACAACCCCACTGACCCTCACCAACGGGACAGTGACTCGCACAGGGCATACAAACAGATCGTGGACGTCACATATCGGGGATTTATTTCCGGTGTCACGAACGGCGACTGGCTGACGACAGCGTAGCACACACTCAAGAAGCCTTGACCCTAGCAAACGCACATGACCTAGATGGACCGCGCACTATCGTACCACAAGTCGCTCTCGAACAAGTGGTACCGGGCTCGACCATGTCGGGCGGTGGGGAGGCTCGACGAACGGATTTTGAGGTATTGCTGGACAGCGCCACACGAGATCTGGTCCCATGCACACGTGGCTGTTTCGTGTCATGGTTTTGACAAGGCTACAGACGCCACTTAAGACTACAACGCGACAATTCTGCGAAGCCACATTTTGCTTGCATTACCTATGTGAGCGTGTAGTGATGATGCCAATGATTGACCGATGCCCGTCACACAGATATCAAGAAGACGTCCCTCGATGTTCAGGCTTTCACGTGTCCCTGTTTCAAGCATTCACAAGTCTGACCGGGGAAGAAGTGCACAGGCGATCCGTTGACGCGCGCTTGAGTAAAAGAAGCCGAGTCGATGGACATGTCGCACCATTCATATAACGCAGCAGACGGAAGTGCGCAGGCAAACGAGCAGCCAATGGCACAATAGCGTACCACCCGGACGGGTAAGGGAAGTACGGTGAAGCAGTTCGCGCCCAACATTCACGACGTAATCAATGGCGAACTACAAGCAGTATCAGCGCCGTACCCTGTTGTTTGTCACAAGCGACATCAATGCCCCACTAGACCGTCGCTGACCCCTCCTGATGTAGCGTCCTAGTTGTTTACAGTGGGCTCGTTTGGTGAAGGAAGCTGCACCTGCTCCACAACACGCCATTACCCCAGCCCACGGGCCATCCACGTTCATAGACATCACGCTGCCCGCAACTTCTTCTCCTTCTCTCTTCAACCTGTTGGACCGTTGCCATTCCTTACTCACTTCAGCCGCTCTCTTGGAACCTACAACCTACCTCAGTGCACAACATCCTTAGATCAACTGCACCGGTCCACCTGCACCCTCGATCCGATATCACACACCTAGGAGCATCACACTCATTTATCTTTACTTACAGCTTAACATGAAGCTCATTGCCAGTCTCGTCGCTCTCGCGGCTGCCGCGGTGGTAGCTGCACCTGCTTTCGATATCAAGCCGCGTGACCTCCAGGACGACTCTGCTCCTCACATCGACGACCCCAACTTCATCAGCGCGGTGATGCGCGCTCACTGGTACTGGCGCAAGCTGCACTGCGCCCAGGACCTCGTCTGGGACCCCAAGCTTGCAGAGGCTGCCCTCGAAGAACTCTCTTGGTGCCCCCAGAAGCAGAAACATGCAAGCCATTGCCAGACGTGAATTTCAAAGCCCAGACTGACTCTACTAGGAGCGACTCGGTAGCAATCTTTCTGCTGTTGGCCCGGCGCCCGGCAACTACGACGACTGGATCAAGTTCGTAAGCACCGCCTCCCACGGCTGGCACGAGGAGGAGATTCTATACCCGTACGAGAACCCCAAGTACGACGGCAGCTGGGGGCACTTCACGCAGATGGTGTGGCGCAACTCATCAGCCATTGGCTGCGCTGTGGGACACTGCAATGATAGCCAGGTCGATGGAGTTGACTTTCCAGGTCGCTTCTACTGCTGTAAGTGGCATTGCAATGATCCTGCTACAACACTGACACACATGCAGACTACGAGGCATATGGAAACAATGACTCCGAGGGACAGTTCAAGCAGCAGGTCTGGGGCCCAGTCTGCAGTGACCCCTCCGCCGCCGAAGTGCAAGCTCGCGACGACGTCCACTTCGACTGGAAGGTTCGTCGCTGAACGCTGATGTGGACGAACGCACAACGGCGAGTCCGCCGTACGGCAACATCACTCCGATTTTGCAGTTGATCTCGACTCCGACCCCTCATCAACGCATCTGGCAGCTTCACTTCTAGCGCCCTCTACTCTGCACATAGGGCAACAACAAATCCTCATCCTAAATCCTATTCCACCTCCACGTCACCTTGGATATCCCTTGTTATCAGTTCGGCCTCAAGTTGACAGCGTATTGGATGCAGACCACGGGTTGTAAGAGGAGGCCAACTTGTTCATCTCCGAAGTTTGGACTTTGCACAAACAAAAATGACCTACATAGTCGGGAAGCTGTAATCCAACATCATCCAAATATCCACGAATAAATTTCCAAGGCTTCATCTCTTGAGACATCTCTTTCTGTGCACTTTGTGGCATTTCATGACTGCATCTATTCTCGTCCCCGCAGTGAGCCAGCTTTCAAGACAGCCAACATTGCGCCCTTACATCTCACCACTGTGAATTACATCCCATTTCCCACCCCAATCCACGACCTCAATCATACCCCACCGTTCCCTTCATCTCCGCGCACATGTCCACCGCCGCCCGACACAACTAGCCTGAACGCAAACATGCTTCGCATCCTGACGTTTACATTGTACGTACGGCACTGCTCTGCCGAACGCTTTTCTGGGGGAAGCGTTGGGTAACAAGTTGTAAGTAGAGTCTAGATGCGAACGAGGGACGCTGATGATAATAATGATGCTAGTCTTGGGATACTGTATGTGCTAAACTGCGGATGAAGGGATTACGATTCTCATTGCGAACTTGGGGCGTTGTTCTTTGTTTCGGAAGGAGATGGAGATGCTGGCACTGATATATGGCTGATAGCGGCGCAAGTATATATCCAACGAGGGAGATGCCGTCTCGATAGACTGCAGAGCCCATTTTTCATCGTCAATATTGTACGTTGTCAACCACCTACCCGCATTCATCCTTGCCATCCCATTCCATTCCATCTTCCAACCACACAAGGCTCAGCACGTCACCGCATCGCATACTCATCCAATCCCAAGCCCCTCGCAATTTTCCTGATGAGCGCCTTTTTCAAAAACTGATCCCGAGCCAGACTCCTCGTTTGCTGCCTTCGTATTAGCACATCCACACATCCCAATTTCACAATGATACACTCACCTTGACAAACACCTCCGCCCCAACCCTCCCCCTATCCAGCGCCCGCCCCAACACAAACAACGCATCCGCAATGCCTTTTTCCTCCGCAGCCAGCGCATACAACTGGCCCCCAACAAACGTCGGCGCAACAAGCACGTCATCCACATCCGGCGCTTTCCGGCGTCGCGCATCGTCCATGACGCGGTCTGCTTCGAGCATCGCGCCTTTGAGGATTTGCTCGTTGGACGCCAGCGCGGCGTCGAGTTGTTGGAGCTCGCTAAGCTCGGCTTGGAGCCGGGAGTACGCTGTTTGTAGGGCGGCTTGTTGCGAGCGGAGAGGTGGTATGGCGGATATGTTGGAGTTGACTGTTTGGCGGATTTGTGATACGAGGGCCTGGCTGAGCGCGCTGAGGAGGGCGTCTTTTTCGGGGTTTGGGGGCACGAGAGGGACAGGTAATGGGGCTTGGGGACCTGACTGTGAAGGGATGGTGACTTCGAGCGAGTCATCGAGAAGATCGATCGGAGGCTTTGGAGGTGGAGGCGCTTGTTGTGGAGGATGTTGTGGATACTGCTGGTAGGGGGGCTGTTGCTGCTGTGGGTAGCCTCGAGCCGGTGGCTGTTGATACTGTTGTGTTGGCGGCGGAGGATTGTACTGTTGCTGCGAAGGCGGTGGCCCCTGTTGATGTTGTGTGTGTGGCATGCGCGGGTGCTGCTGAGGCGGAGGTGCGGGCTGCCCGTATCGCGATGTCGGCCGCTGCCCGTCCGGCGTGAGGGGGCTGACCGGACTACCAAGCCCATATGGGGCTGGTTGATAACCCTGAGCCTGAACGTGTGGTCGAGGAGGCCTTGATCCTGCTGCGATTGGACTCATGTCGTAGCTGGCCTGGCGTGGTACATTCTGCGCAGGCGGAGGAGCATGCTGCTGCCATTGTGCTGGAGTGCCGTAGCTACTCCTTTGTCCCTGCTGATATGTTGACGGGGCCTGAGGTTGTGGTGGTGGATGCGGTGGGAGAGGCGGTGGCTGCGAGTAGCGATCGCGCGACGGCTGGGGGGTATAAGGGCCTTGCTCACCCGGCTTCGGCGGTCGTGGAGGAGGTGCTGGGCCTTGTTGTGCTGGAGCAGGGGGGCTTGATGCGCTTTGTCCACCATGTACTGATCGCCGCCACTCTGCTGGGGGCGGGGGCACTGGCGGAGGCGCTGGCTGTGCGGGTGTACTGTGTGGCTGCGGTTGCCTTGACCGCACGGGTGGTTCCTTGGCGAAGACGCCTCGAAGGACAGCTAGGAAATCGAATAGTGTGGATTTCTAGCCTTGCGTAAGCTTTGGACACCTTCCTCTTCCAGGCGCCCGCCAGTGCAGCGCGAGGCGCATCGCATACATACATCCCAGTACTTTTCCCATTGCGCCAGATATGGGTGGTATACCCTCCCGTCTCCGCTAACATGCTGCCCTGGCCTTACCACCATGTCTTGTGAGGGCGTAATGTATACGATGGGAGACTCTCGGGGGTAGGCGTAAGGCACCCATATCGCTACCGGAAAGCCGTAGGTTGCGCCGCGAAAGGTGACGGGCAGCGTTCCCGTAAGAAGCAGGAGAAGCGCCGATGTTCCATTTTCGTATGCTAATCGTGTGAGTATGCGCTCAAGGCATGGTGGTGTGCAATGGTGTGTGACGCACTGTAGACCTCCGTCCGGGTGGTGAGGGACGGGTAATGGGAGAGGGCCTCGGCCGCGTCATGGTATGTCCGGTTGACGTCTTTATATTCCTAGATAGAGTGTCAGATAATAAAAGCGTCGGGAATATGGGGGACTTGCACTAGTGAGGACGCTGTACAGCCAGTTGAGGACTTTGTCAGGCACGCCGGCCATGCTGCACGTTCGAGGTCGGTGATGGCGGGGAAGCTCCGGGGAACAATGTTACGACACCAACTCCCTCAGCAGCTTGGCAAGCTACAACCAGGCGTCATGCTTCCAGAAGATTTAAATTAGTATGAAGTGTATTTTGTATTTTGTATGCATGTTTCAAGTCTTGTTGTAATATCGGTAATTGGTCCTCAACCTTCACAACTCATCGCACGCGTAGTCAAGAATGTATAGGGTATCATCAGAATCGTATTGACGGCTCATAGCAAACGAATGCAGAGCTAGAGTCATATCGTACAGCAAATATAAGTCGTGTCAACCGTAATCCCTCGACCTTGACCAAAGAAGCGCAAAGCAATCGTCAGTCGCTGTAATGTACAACATCGCCCTCCTCGGTATTTCCCTCAGTGCTGGCTCCATTCGATCGTATTCAGATCTACACCCTCTTGTACCAATTCCCAAAGTGGACTGAGCTCTCGCAGGAACGACACTCGCTCTTGTACTGCCTTGAGAACGTAGTCGATCTCTTCGTCGGTGGTGAATCGCCCAATGCCGAAACGAATACTACTGTGTGCACTCTCGTCGCTGCTGCCGAGAGCTCGGAGGACATAGCTGGGTTCCAGGGAGGCCGAAGTACAAGCACTGCCAGACGACAAGGCAAT
Organism: Ophiobolus disseminans; assembly: GCA_010093685.1. Lineage (NCBI taxonomy): Eukaryota > Fungi > Ascomycota > Dothideomycetes > Pleosporales > Phaeosphaeriaceae > Ophiobolus > Ophiobolus disseminans. Next base: position 41,386 of record MU006235.1, on the reverse strand, counting down.
GTCTTTCAGCGCCATGAGGAGCGACTCGCCCTCTACGTACGCAAAGGAGACGTTAACACAACCAGGGTAGTGTCGTTCTCGATCGCCGTTGAGAGAAGTGTGTTCCATCGAGAGCAGTCCATCGCGGAGTCGGTTCGACAACGCGGTTATGCGCTTTGAGTCATACTATATGCGGTCAGCCGAGCTCGACCAAACAAGTCGAAACAACCGAGGGATAACTTCAAAAACTCAGACGGGTGCCTTTTTTCAACGTGGCGCGTCGACGGCCGAAGCCGCCTAACACTCTGAAAGCCATGCATGTGTACAGCAAATAATCATAGTGAAGTGTGTTGGAAACGGGTTGGATGTACGTACCTCCATCTCCTCTTTGCATATCCGGGCGGCTTCTCCCATACCAATGATGAGCGGAGGTGCCAAAGTACCGCTGCGGAGACCGCGCTCTTGGCCACCGCCGCTGATGATAGGATCAAGTCTGACTCTCGGTCGTCGGCGGACGTAGCAGGCACCGATGCCTTTTGGTCCGTAGATCTTGTGGCCGGATATCGACATCAAGTCGACATTCCATTTGTTAACATCGACAGGGATCTTGCCGACAGCCTGCGCAGCATCAGTGTGGAAGAAGATCTTCTTTGATCGACAAAGCTTTCCAATCTCTTCTACTGGCTGCACAACACCAATCTCGTTGTTGACCGTCATGATGCTGACGAGTATCGTGTCGGGGCGCATCGCAGCTTCGAGCTGAGCCATGTCGACAAGGCCATTGCTCTGTACTGGAAGGTAAGTGATGTCAAAACCTTCATCTTGCAAATGTCGGCAGCTATCAAGCACACACTTGTGCTCAGTCTGACATGTGATGAGGTGCTTCTTCTTGCCACCACGGCCAAAAAAGCGGGCGGCACCTTTGATGCTCATGTTGTTGCTCTCGGTTGCGCCGCTGGTGAAGATGATCTCCTTTGGATCGGCTCCAATGAGATTAGCAATGTGCTCTCGCGCATCTTCCACACCCTTGTCAGTCTCCCACCCGTAAGCGTGGGTCCGCGAATGGGGGTTGCCGTAAAGGCCGGTCATGAAGGGCATCATCGCATCGACTACACGAGGGTCCATTGGCGTGGTGGCTTGCATGTCGAGGTAAATGGGCCGCGAGCCCTGGTCCATGACGGAGGCTTGCTTCAAGATGCCTGTGCGCGTTAGCATCATGCACAGGCTGGGGCGACTAGTGGTGAAAATTACCAGCTGTGGGACTCATCATTGCATCGGCTCCGAGTCCTGTCGTCGGCATCGTAGCATTATGTGCGCTCTCTCCCGTCTGATCGAGGAAAGCTTTGCGCTCTGCCTTGATGGTCGTGTCTACGTTGACCGTCGCCTTCGACGGCTTCGTCTCGGAGACATAGCTTCTCCGCCCGTGAGCCTGTCCTGCAAGCGCCCGCGACGAAAAGCGCGAGAATGTGGATGACGGGTAACGGCGAGAAGCAATGCGCAGGGCCTGCCTCGCGACAGTTGGTGCAATATATGACATTATGAGTGTGAAGAAGAAGGTTGTGGTGTGGGAGGCATCAGATAAGAATTCGCCCTCGGGCCTGGGGTAAGTCTTGGCTAAGTCTACTGACTAAGCAGGCATCATCGACCGCGGGCGCCGGCTGCAAGCAGCACCCCAGCAGTGCAGTGTGGCCCTGGCATCTCCAGAATGTTCGGACTTGACCCTCTGACATTCACTCGAGCTGTGAGATTCACTGAAAAGCCTTTGAAGTCGTGCGCCCATTTGGTTCGCCGTGACCGGAGAACGGAGGGCCGCATCATCCGGCCGCGTAGTGGTTGTGGCTGCCCAGCTGGCTAAGCCACTCGAGCGTCATAGGCAGGAGCGACAAGACACCAAAGAACCCACCCGGTGCCCACGCGCCCGCCAAACGCCATTCACCGGCCCGAGCATAAGCTCACGCTGCCCGCATCTTCCCTCCTCTACTCCACACTCTGCGACATACTCTATACAAACATCAATTCCCAATAATACTGCCTGAATATCCCCGCAATGAGTTGGAAGGGCTTAACAAAGAGCGTCGTCCGGGTATGCATGGGGGACTGCATCGCATACGCTCCAGCTGGCTGACTGGGTCTATAGGCGCCGCAAACCGTCAAACAGAGATTCAACATTGTACGCCTTCCTGCACATCCCTAGCCCATTTGCTAGGTGATGCGCCACCTTCCGGGCATGCGCTGATGTCAACGTGTACAGGGCGAGATCACAAAAGATGCGATATACATCGACGCCGAACGCCGCTTTGAGGAGCTGGAGAAGGAGACCAAGAGACTCCACGAAGAATCCAAGAAGTGCGCTACAATCTCCCATGGTTGACGAGTTTGACTGACATGCGACAGGTACTTTGAAGCCGTAAATGGTGTGTAACCTTTCGTATACGCTATCGCACTATGGCCTAACGATGACTGCCAGGGATGCTCACGCATCAAATCGAGTTCTCAAAAGCCATCGCCGAGGTCTACAAGCCCATCTCCGGACGAATGTCGGACCCCACCTCTTTCCACGACGAAGGAAACGCCGCCGGCATAGAAGCATGCGACGAGTATGAGAGTGTCGTCAAGGAGCTCCAGGAAACCTTGAAGCCGGAATTGGAGATGATTGAGACCCGCGTCATCCGGCCTGCAGACGAGTTATTGGAGATTATCAAGGCAGTACGGAAGCTCGCAGCGAAGCGTGACCACAAGCAACTTGATTACGACCGCCAACGCACCGCACTCAAGAAGCTACAAGACAAAAAGGAGAAGACCTTGAAGGACGAAAAGGCCATGTATAAGGCAGAAAATGACGTGGAGCAGGCCACACAAGACTACAACTACTTCAACGATCTTCTCAAGGATGAGCTACCGAAGCTTTTTGCACTGGAACGAGAATTCATTCAGCCTCTTTTCCAATCTTTCTACTACATGCAGCTGAACGTCTTCTATACACTCCATGAGCGCATGCAGCGGCTCGACATTGGCTACTTTGATCTGACCTTGGATATCGAGGCAGCGTACGAAAAGAAGCGTGGAGATGTTCAGGAACAAGTGGAGAAGATTTCCATTGTCAAATTCAAGGCCACGGGCGGCCGTACTCCCGGCATGAAGCCTGGGCAGTCCAAGTACGCGAGTAAGATGGCGGAAGCAAAGGGGGGTCGCACCTCGATATCGTCAGAAACAGAAGCGCCACCACCCTATAGCCCAGGGCCGGGTGCAGCAGGTGCCGTGGGCGACGTGAAGTCACCGGCCATGTCAACAGGATCATGGGGATCTGTCGCGAAGTCGAAGGGTGCCGCGCCTCCACCGCCGAAGCCGAAGCCATCACGACTCAGTGGCGTCCCAGCCGCCGAGCACGTTACAGCGTTGTACGACTACGAAGCGCAAGCGGAAGGCGACCTCAGCTTCTTAACCGGTGACGTCATTGAGATTGTATCGAGAACGCAGAACGACAATGAGTGGTGGATTGGCAAGGTGCGCGGCAAACAAGGCCAATTCCCAGGTATGTTTTGAATGCTCATGTTTGTAAATCCTTGATCGCTAACGAGCCTAGGAAACTATGTCAAGCTGAACCAGTAGAGTAGGAGCGGTCCCTCCCCATCTCCATGTATGCGTTATCTTTCTGCGAGGCCATGAATACCGGCTAGAACATTCTGTTAGACTTTTTCCTCCAGTTGCCTATCGTTCAGACTAATTCACAAATTCAAACATTGATGGTACGCCGCTTTTTCTTGACTGTTACCACGTGTCTCAGGATCTCCTAAAGTATCTTGCAAGGAACTTGAGCTGCTGATAGCCTCACCTCGCCTCCTTCACAACTTGCTCTAAAACCTTCCTATAGTCCTCCTCACTCTTCGCCCCCACAAGCGTAAAATCCCTCCTCCTACCCTCAACTACCACATACGGCACACTATCCACCCCATTCTGCGCTTGTTCGCGAATCGCCGCTTTCGTCTCCTTCAACCACTTTTCCTCGTTGTTCACAAGCTCTTCGGCATCTGCGCGGGAAAGCCCAGCGGCCAGACACGCTGTGACGAGCGTGTCGCGCGACGAGGGGTGTTTCGCCTCGCTGAAATACTGCTCATAGAGCGATGACAGCGCTACAAGCGCGTGAGAGGGCGAGTATGTTTCTTGCAAGAATCGCAGTATGCGATGCGCATTCAACGTATTCGCAATCATCCCATTCTCGAAATCAAACGCGATACCATCTTTCTCGCCCAGATCCCGCATAGCCCCAACATACATCCGCATCCTCTCCTCGCTGCCATTGTACTTCTCTCTCTTATACCATTCATACTTATTCTCACCCGCAGCGCTGAAGCCCGGGTACAATTGGTATGGCGCGAGTTTGAGCGTGAACGTCACTGACGCATCTGGGTGCGATACTGCGAAGGCTGCGAGGGCGGCGGTGAGGCGCGTGAAGCCGAGGTATGTCCATGGGCAGATTGTGTCGAGGGTGAATGTTATTGTTGAGGAGTAACTCATGATGACTGGAGTTTCGGGCAGGATAAGTAGTGTAGCTTGTGGATGAAGAGAGATGAAATGGAATGGTTTGAGAAGTTGTGGAATGTGTGGCGGTGTGGCAATGTGAGAGTTCTTACTTGTTCCATAGGTAGGTTCCATTTCTCCGGAAATGGTGATGCGGGGTGCGCTTGGGCTGGCTAGCGCTGCTCTTTCATGCGGAAGGGAACAGCTGCTGGTCTTGCCAGGAATTTTAAATTTACTGCCTCTTTCATATATAAGTGAAAATGACAGAGGTGGTAAAATATAAGTAGTAGTTGCGCAAAAGACGTTGCAGCTAATAAGACGTAAATATAGACTTAGCGCACACTCTTATTCGTTTATTACGTTTTCTAAACTCTTGTTACTTACACTCGTATGTGAAAAGAGGCAGTAAGGGCTAAAAACTTAGAGGGTATTGGGAGGATGTTTTTCACTGTCTTAAGGCTGTTGCACATGATGATTTCCGCTATTCAGCAAAACTTCAATACTTTTTATTTCGGTTTAGTACCCAGGTGTCCTTAGGCTGTAGCTACAAGAGCTTGCTGCTGTTTGTTAAAGCTTTAATAATAAGAGGATTAAGTAATACTGTGCCTCACATCGTTGATCTGTAGCTATGCGATAGTTCTTATCCCTGTTATTCAATCTTCGGTTTATGGGTGCGTACCTATCTCCATCTCGCGACTCGAAGTGCGCTACTTGCTCGAGAAGGGGGAGAAGGGGAGGCATATAGTAGTACAGGCGATCAAAGCGAACGGAATCTTACTATTGTTTTGAACATTGTTGTGTACAGTATTTCCATCCTTCAAATCCGTTTTGCTAACAGTGCTAGTCGCCACGAGCTGTTCCTCGCCGCGCTCTTCCTTGCAACTGTGGCTTGAGAAGAGAAATCTTCTGCAACATAAACTTCGAGGATTGAGGTCCATATTCATAGACCAGGAAGAATAATGCTGCAAATAATGCAAACGACTGATCCAGCTCCCGAATGCTGACGGATGTGCAAGGCATCAAATAACATGCTCTGTTGACCTCTCCATGCAACAACAAAAGAAGCTCTGAAAAAACAATGATGGCGGAACCTATGAGAACCAAGACGTAGGCGAATGTGATACTGCCTGAAAAGCGAGGGAACGGGTTTGGAATGTACAGAACCAACGTGCTGTTCGAGAAGGATTTCAGGCGTGAAAGAAAGAGCAGAGAGACACCAAATATAACTTCAGGCTTCTCTGGCAACATCAATTCGATCGGCGCTATCAGCGAGGGAGCGAACATGCCAACCAGAATGACGAACCCACGCCTTCGGATAGAGTCTTCGACTTGGCTGCCAGCATGCTTCTTCACCTTCCACCAACAGACCAGTAGCTGCGCAACCGCAAGAAGTAGACCCAGACTCAGCACTGCGCGTGCGGCGGTGAAGCCGCTCGATGATGCTTCCCACTCGCGATATGATCGCGCAGCAGCAAGATAGTCTGCTCGTTGTTCATCCGTACTCGCTTGGCGAGTCACAAGCACCCACACAGCCATCTCACTCATCGGTCGGCCCGCAAGCCACTCAAAGGCTGTCGCCTCCCGACTCGTGAGTAGTGCGCGATACCCGTCATAGCCGGTCGCCAACCCAAGCCTTTTCGACAGCTGGCGTAATGCATCCATGGCTGCCCAGTTGGTGTAGAGCGCGTAGGATATGAAGTGCAGATTGTGCGTGTAGTCGTCTTGTATGAGGGGGATCCACGACGCGAAGAGAGTGATAAACCAGGCTGCCCATGCACCTGGGCCGTAGAAACCGCTGACTTCTATGGGAATTGGAGGGATGGTAGTCCAGAACTCATCGTTGGGTCCCGCGATAGTGGCCATTTTGGTATGGAGGTTGTCGTGAAGAGATCTGGGGTTGCTTGGTGGGGGCTCGTGAGAATATAAGCTTACTGGCAATCGGTGGCAGCGCAGCTTCTTACAATGCCTGTCGTATTACGCAGCCTGATAAGAGCCGCGAAGGCATAAACGAGGCATCAAATTGATTCTGCACATCCAAGTCGGATGTTGAGAAGAGTTAAGCATAATGTTGGCGTTTGGTGTTGTTTAGGCATCGATTCATGCTGTTGACTGTATGGTGGGACACCACATTGGTCATCCTGGAAGGCCTTCAGCCCACATTACCAAATCTGAACCTCATCACGACAAGGCTGAGGACACACCGGCCGTTCCCCCCCGGATCCGCATCGTCCTGTTTGTGGCAGGTTCGAGAGACGGCTGTCAGCCTTACCTGACCCACCTCTAGCCTGAGACCGTTAGTGCCTGTTTGGGCATGATTATTCGAGCTCCTAAAAGAGAGAGAAGTGAAGTGCGCATGAATTCCTGGAGTGATGAATACTTCGTACAAGTCGGAGTTGATGTTGGAGCGCTAGAATGTGGTGGTGGAATCGAAGCGCTAGCCGCCCGGAGGATGAAGACGTCATTAGCGCCTGTGATTATCAATCTAGTGTTCGTCTCACATAATGCGAGACGGACTTTATAATGGCCGTCCTCGATAAGCCACCGGCACGACATAACGTTTTGAGCACGTAGACATGATGACTTCACATCGCGAAGAAGAACGCGAGTTGGCCCCAAATGAGCGCGCGCCGTTGCTCGGACGTGAAGATGTACGACCCGATGTACCCGATGACGAAAGCGAGGCGTCCACCGAGCCACAGAAAGCTTCTTCGAGGAGGTGGGAATATTTCTGGAAAGGCTGTTTGGTCTTCTTCGCGATTCTACTCATTGCAGTGTTTGTGAAAGGATGGATCGATTCGGACGACGTAAATGTAAGCATCTTCGGCCCTCTACATGCGCTTCGCAAGTCAAGAAGGAGCTAATCACATGACGCGAATCGCAGTTCGACCTTAAAGGCGCGTTGAAACGTGCATTGGGTGGTGGGCTCAGCGGCGCTGCGGCGATGGTACTACAAGTGCTATTGCTGATGCCCATCCGCACAATCATGAACTACCAATACCGCCATGGCTCGTCGCTATCTGTCGCAACAAAGACACTGTATGAGGATGGAGGATACGGACGGTACTACCAAGGACTTGGAGCCGCACTTTTCCAAGGACCCATCGCACGCTTTGGCGACACAGCAGCCAACGCCGGCATCCTGGCCTTGCTCCATTCGAACGGATACCTGAAGCAGCTTCCATCACCAATCCAGACCATATTCGCTTCATGCGCCGCTGCAGCCTTCCGAATGCTTCTCATGCCCATCGACACACTGAAAACCACGCTCCAGGCACAGGGTGCGCGCGGAACAGCCTTGCTCCGGGAGCGCATTCGAACCGATGGCCTTGGGAGTCTTTGGTGGGGTGCGTTCGCGACCGCTGCCGCTACATTCGTGGGTCATTATCCATGGTTCGCCGTGTACAACTTCCTATCCGAGACGATCCATGAGCCTCCAAAGCAGCAGATCGGCTGGTGGTTGCTTCGAGCCGCATTCATTGGTTTCTGCGCTTCAGTCGCATCGGATACCATTTCAAATTCGCTGCGGGTGGTGAAGACTTATCGACAAGTGAACGAAACAAGGATATCGTACACCGAAGCTGCGAGGCGGGTCATTCGTCAAGATGGTCGCCTTGGCTTGTTCGGAAGGGGGCTGAAGACGCGCGTTCTTGCCAACGGCTTGCAGGGCATTCTGTTCTCGATCTTGTGGAAGCTATTCTTGAAGATATGGGAGGACAACACCGGGGGAAGTGGGAATAGACAGTGAAGGTTATACTCAGGTCATTTGTCGAAGCATGCAAATGAATATACGTCGCAATGCTAAACTGTTGGAATATCGCGAATGAAAGTGATGTTGCAAATTCGTAACATCAGAGAAGTCCTATCTCACAATGCCTATAAATCCATGGGCTTAACCACTATGCCAAAACAGGAACATCGCAGTTGATCGTCTGCGTCTCTATCCCAACCCTATTTACACCACCCACCTCACAATACGCGCCCGCAATACCCGTATCCCCCGACTTCCACACGAAATCTCCCTGATTGAAGTTCAGTCCACCTTTATGCCCCACATTGAAATTGAGCTCGGTGCCCGGCGCCCCATTACTCCTGATAGCCAACGACTGCTTCGGAAACGCATCGTCAAGCTGGAACCACTTGCCGTACTCAGGCGATTCCGTCTTCTTCTTCTTCTCGATGAGCTCATCCTTGCCGTTGCGCTCGTACACCGTGACGTCGAACGTCTTGGACGAGCGGCGCAGGATGGAGATGCGGTACAGGCGAATGTCGCCTGCGCCGTCGACGGCGTAGTGGTTGTCGCGCTTGTAGTTGTAGGGGTTGCTCATGCGGCCGGCTTTTGTTTCCGAGATATCGAGCTTGGACATGTGGAATTGGAAGCCGTCGTTTGCGCAGTTGGGGTTTGGAAGACAGTAGGGAATCAGGCTGTGATGAATAGTCAGCATGCGTGTATATGACGGTGGATCTGTGGATGCAAGCTCACTCCCTTTGTTTGGCCTTTTCAATGCCGTCGTCGCCGTCAATGACGAAATCCACAGAGAAGGTATCGTCTGGACCCATCGCGCCTTTGCAGGTTCGGTCTTTTCCGAATTTACCATCTGGTTTCCCTATTAAAGCTTCGTCAGTATAGTTTACTGATTGTGCATGCCCTGCTAGAAGAGGAGTCGCATCACTTACTAGCAAAAATGTCAGCAAAGCCAGCATATCGTCATGAAGGAAGCACTTACCAGTCACCTATGCCGCGTTGGAATTGACCAAATTGGGAGCCACCGCCTACACTGATAAGCACTTTGTCACATGACATATCGACTGAGATCCTTACTTCTGTTCTCTCCGTTGTTGATACATCGCAAGGAGTTCCTATGGGTCCCATCTTTGTAGGCTTGCTGCTTGAAGGCGTTCATCGGGAATTCGTCGCAGTCCATCGGCTTAGCATCGTTGGACTGGTCCCACGAGCGCATACTGAATGGAGGAGACTTGCACAAGGATGACGCAGTGGTCGTGCAGCCGGAATGAACCCTGTTGTCTACCGGGCTTGGTCCCCATGCAAATCTTAAGGACGACACATGTTAGCCTCCCTGGTACACGCCGCGGAAGTACATGAACGTACTTGTTGTTCTTGCCATTGATGCAGTTGATGTAGTAGCATGCGTTGTTGCAAGCACCAGCGGCATTCTTGCACTTCATGCGCCATGTTCCGCAATCTTGGACACGCTTCTTCAGCAATGGGCGCGCCATTGACGTCCCCTCGAGATCCTGAGGTAAGGCATAACTGAGCTCCAAGAGCAACGCTACAACGGAGGCAGAATGTAGGAACTTCATCTTCACAACGAACGAGAGAGAAGATTGACGAAAGAGGTGTGTTTGCAAGTGGCGCAGGTGCGAATGAATGATGCGATGCAATGGCAGTTCGAGGCGTCAAATCGCTTTATTTATGCTTCATAGTAGAGCCATCCAACACCACCAGAGCCTACTGCGCATAGATGCTCGATGCACCCACGCGTGTATGGAGTGCCAATGTTACCGAAATAGAGTGTAAGCTCAAGGTTGGATAACCGGAGGCCATGCGGACATAATCTCCAGTCTTTCGTCGCAGGAATCGTAAGATTGAAGGCCTGGAAGAGGAAGTGTAGTGCTGTGCCGCCTCGATATCATCAGGGATGTTGGGGTTAGATGACAAGCATAAGCACCAAGGAAGTTAGTAGACTTTGGGAGCGAGGCTGCACACCTCCTTGTTTCAGGTTGTACATGGTGTTGCGGGATGGATCGCGACTTGGGGCGCTGCGCCACCGAAACATGGCAGTGTTGAATGACATTCCAAGAGTTCGATATCTTCAGGCCACCATTATTTCATTTGTCGCGAGGCGCTTGAATGCATCCACCACTGAAGACGCTTGTGTAACTGGTAGCAGTATTGCATGCTCTGCTTAGCCAGTCCTTGGAGAGTAGACTTTGAGATACATCACTTCATCGAGTCTCGAGGTTTACTTAAATCTAGTTGCAGGCCGACTGTGGGAGGGGGCTACCATCTGCGCATGGCCCCAATCCTCCTAGACGTACACAGCCCGGCGCGAAACAATTCATCGGATGCTTGTTGTGATCGTGGTCCATCGGACTGCGAGTGTGACGGTTACACAGGGACAATGCTCGTTGCTTGAAGCCTAGGTCCTAATGTGGTGGGGTTTGTTGGATGGCCTGAATAGCGGCGCGGTGCACTGTTGGAGGCCTGAACAGCGGCGCGGTGCGCACTGCTGGACGCCTGAGTAGTGTCGCAGTCAATCTTGTCCGGAGTTCGTCTCGGAGACGTGCTCACAGTAGCAGGTGAGGCAGACTTCTGGGGTCCAACTTCAAGACGTTGTAGCACATGCAGGCACATTACGTCATAGCATCCCAGGTACAACTACCACCAAGGGACCTCCGATCAGCCGTGCTGTTCTCCGCATTCTCCGACTGCACAATCACAACTTCTTTTTCCCCTTGAACCAGCTATTCTCACTACTTGCGCAAGTATGGCTCACGACGGACCCAAAGATGTCAACACAGCGTGGACTGATGGGCACTTCGCGCTTTTCGTCCTCGCAGATGTGTCTAACGAGGTGAGAAATGAGGGCCTTTGATCAAGTTTGGAAGACTAATCGATGCAGGACCTCGGACGTGTACTCGATGAGGCCTACGACGGTAGCGGCGAATATTATTACTGGCTTGCAGATGACTGGTCAAATGCTCCGAGGGATGGGGAGGACGCAACGAAACCCCCGATAGCAGAAGATTGGCGTTCACCATTCCAGAAGAAGACGGTTGATGATGTGGTTGCATTTATGAAGAAGATCCCCGAAGACCGGTACATTGACTACCACCACTTCGCTGTCCTTGACGAGGACTTCACGAAGCGAAGACTGGTGACGATCTATCGTATCGGAAATGAAGACTTGGTCGGCGATGAGCTTGATGCTCTGCCGTGTTCGGTTGCAGGTCAGTGCCGCCATCACGGCTTCGGCGAGGAGTGATGTACTAACGTATACACCATGTCGCAGGCTCGACCCTGTTCTTGTCGTCAATGAATTCGCACTATTGGGAGGAGACAAAAGCGAACTACCCGGAGAAGGGCGAGCCCGTGGGTTGAGATAGGCGTCACATACCTCCAGTTCGAATCCATGCTTGGCACTCGCTGCTATTGCGATTCCTCCAGCCTGACCCGAAGTCATTGTGCGAACATGCAGTCTTTCCTTTGAGTACCTCCTTGTGTCGTGATTCACTCTCTCTATCGGGCGGAAGCCCATGTCGCGGCGCTTGGTGGCCTCAGCAGCGCAATGCGAGCCGAACACGAGGCTCTCGCATCCAATCTGGGGTAGACGATTCGTACTCATCGCGGCGAACCCACAGGTCATGTTGCTGGTCATCAGTGGCGCACTCGCATCTCAACGCCACCCGGAACGACAGGCGCAGGCCGCATGAGGACGATGTTTTCGTTTGCGCCCGCGACAATAACCACCAGCACGCGTAGTCGACGCTGCATCGTCGCTCCGAGGGCTTCCTCCTGGCTGTTCCAAAACTCCGAATCCTGCCTCAAGATTCATCATCGCGAGCAACGAGCAACGTGTCCGCTTTGCCAGCTGTGCCATCAGATGCATTCGGCTTCTATCCACGGAGCCAATATCCCGAGCACATTGTTCAGTTTATTTTCAGGCGGCGAGATTCCGGCCGCTCTGCCGTGTCAAGTCGAGCGGCTTGTAGTTGCGGTTTTTTCGTGCGGGCGACATGCCTGACTGCCCAGGTACAACCTTGGAAGGCTTGTGTGTCGCGGGCCGAAGGCTCCTGAATCATCCCCACGAGTATATACAGCCAGCCACGTGCTACCACGATGGAAGTTGTGTTCGAAGTGTGGGTGGTTGTTGGGCGGGACGCATGACGTCATCATCGTTTGAATATCAACATCTTGGAGGCTTTTCGTCGTGGCATAATAGAGAACGGACATATGGGCCAATCATACTCGCAGTGTCTAGTCTTCGCGCAGCTTACCAAGATACGTTGTAGGTTATCTTCGCAACATAGCCTCATGGCGGCTAACTATCGTCGAAATTCTGCCTAGGTACCTAAGTATTGCATTATTGGCGCTGATGCGGAAGCGACATCGACACACGGACCTTTTTGAGACACTGGACATTGAGCTGTTCACTGCCGAAGGCTTGCAGGTCATCAACTCGACTGGGACTATGCATCACTCTCCGCTATGCTTGGAACCAATATCTGTAAGCTGGGATAAGCGCTGTCGCGCCTGGGCGCTGTTTGATGTTCACACTCGTAACGATCTCATATTCAACGACGTTCGGTTAGCTAGACAATGGCTTGCCAATCAAGCGATCCGCAGAACACAGCCTCGCCATTACTGCACGCATCATGTGTTGGCACGCTGGCTAGTATAGCTGCATTCAGCATCGAAGGATTCATACTAAATTTTCACCGGTCTGGCCAGAATTCACCGTCACTGGCCTTGAATATGCCTTGCATGATCCGAGACCGCTTAAAATAGAAGGCAGATCATACTTATAGTGCGATCTATCAGGTTGATGTCGATGTTTCAGGCTTGTAATTTTTGATCAGCCAGCCATGAAGCCGGACCAGAATTCAGAGTACGACCATGACTCTAGCAGTGATGTCTACGATCGGTCCTTCTATCGGCGCCGCCTAGCGAACGACTCCGGCCGACTGTTCACATCAGGGCCGTCCGAGATAGAGATTGTAAAGTCGCTGAGAGGAGACTGTTTGAATGAGAAGGGTACCAAGTGCTCGCGGGTGCAAGTGCATGATTACGGAGAATTGGATCGAGCTGTAAGTGGTTTTGTTTGCCATGATCTCCCTTGCTGAATATTGTAGCTCTCGGGGACGGAAGACATTGTAATGTAAGTGGCTCCTACTATTCATAAGGCATATCGCCTCGACAACCAACTAACACTGACAGAATTTTCCAACAAGAAAACTCTTGGGATCGCCTGAAAACAAGCGAAGAGGTAGTAACAGCATTACTGTCACGATTGGACATCTTTATTCCGTTCTTGGACCACATTCACTCCTTTGGCTATAGGTCAAACGACATCGGAGATGACTATCACAACTTCTCCTTGACTCTTAGGAAGCAGCCCAAGACCAACGAGGTCCAAACCGGCTATGGTAAAGCTCCCTCGTGGAATAGGAATATAAATCCGTTGACAGTCATCCCAGAGATCTGCTTCAACATTCGTTATCCAGCCAAAAACGGGCGATCGACGGGAAACCCTTGGTCGATTCGACAGACTACCCTATACCACCAATTTGATCATTCCAAACGGCGACATATATGGGTAGCCATCCAGCCTTCAGATGACTACCGGGAACAGATGCTGCGTATCATGAATTCTTCACTGTGTGAGGATGAGTTGGTGTGGGCAATTGACACGGCCTGTCTTGTGTCGGCAAACCGGTACTGGCGTGAGTACATTGTTCATCTTCAAGAAGCAGTTAGAACACTAGTAAGTGTCTTGGCCACAACGATGTGTTCACCGGTAACAGTGGCAGGAAAACAAAGCGCTTTATTCGAGGGTTGGCGTACCAGCAAGGAAGGATTTTGTTGTATCATTCACACACTCGCAACAACTTCAGCGACTGCGAAAGAAGATGTTAACGGCCAAGTTCTTACTTGAATCAAGCGAAGCCATTGCGACGAGATATGGAGAACAGACCTCGTCCCGACGTTGCAAGGATGTGATGTGCGACTACGTTTTCCAAGTTCGAAATGCAATAGCAAGAATCGCTAACACTCTGGAAGCACTAGATTGTGCGTATCACATGGTAGGTACTCCCAATCCCCGCCCTGGAGCAATCCTTTATGCTGAATAAACAAGATACTAGAAATTCTGAGATATCGCAACGATGAGATCAATCGTAGCAACAATCATGCCCTTCTCAACAACGGGATCGTTTTATCACAACTCATCGCTGCATCTGCAAAGCAAAGCGAAGCCCTGAACGAGTTGACAAAGAAGACGCAGCGGGATTCTCGTGCGGTGAAGATTCTCAGCATGGTAGCGGCGCTGTACTTACCCGCTTCGTTGATAGCGTCCGTGTTTAGTTCTGGCCTCGTCGAATCTATCCCGGCCGACACGTCGACATCAAGCTCCCAAAAGACAGCGTTCCGACTTGCTTCTCAATTCTGGATATTCCCGGTCTCTACTCTCGTTCTTGCGAGCTGCACGTTGGCTCCGGTGGTACTGTGGTTAGCGAAGGAATCTCACCGCCGACGCCGAGATCCTTAGCATTCGACAGCATGGGATACAGTATACTCGATAAATTTGAATAGCATGGGACCGAGAGCCTAGGTGCATCCTGCCGCGCTTTCTAGCTTGAACCCATCTGCCTCGCTTTGCAACTGGTGTCCTTCCACTACGAGTGTCCAGCCATTACTTTTTCTTCGTTTTACACCTCTCTCTCTCAATCTTTGGCGCCACCCACTATCAGCAATCCTTACTCGAATGCGAGGTCCAGAACTCACCTGAGTCAGGCGCCTAGGTGCCGTCAAGAGGAATGTTGCGCCTGCATCCTAAGTTGGGTGGGTTAACAGACATATCTTTTTGGAACATGCGCCAGGTTTATCTGGTGAAAACAAACATGCACACCTCTGAATCCAGGTTGTATGCTCCTTCACCGAACTCTGTGTTCAACAACGCGATTAATTTGCCAATATCGATGTACCCAGCATCAATAACATCGGGGTCCATTATTCGGGAAAGCAAGACGTGCGAGGGAGGTTGGGCGCGATTGAAGATTGGAAGGAGTGCTGCGTTTCGTGTTCTCGCCAGAGCTATCTAGAGACCACGGGCAGGTAATGACAGGAAGGCGCGACAACAGAGCTTCATTGCCTTCCATGCCCAACTTTCGAGGGCCCTTGTCCGCATATTTCCTGTCGCTGCCCAACACATAGCGGGGTTGCGTTAATGCCTTTAGCCCATCCCCGAGCAGAGGTGGCAACTGCTTGTGTGGCGGGGTTGCCTCGTTGCCTTCTCTTGACCCGCCAATCGCGGGGTGCCTGCTACCTCGCTGCCTTGTCTCTTTGCAAGGTGTCGCACTGTTATTGGACACGCCCGCAGCCTCGAAATGCATTTTCTATTGGTCAACGTGGCAAACTGATGCCATTAGAAGTCCTTTCATGATAAGCCTATACACACCATGCTTGCATGAGATGCCAGCGTTGCTGCACCTTTCGCGCATGATGCGCAACCATACTAGATCAAATTGTGCCTACTCAGCTACATGCCGTCTTCAATAATGGAAGTGGACAAAGCAATGTCAACGGATCGACCTCATTCTCGATCTTTGCGAGACAAGATTGCGCGGAAAGGTATCGACAATTGGAAAGGCCAAAGATTTGTTCCTTTCTACGATCTGAAGCTTATCGTTGGAGCCACGGCTGTTCGAGATGTTATCGTTGAATGCGGGATTGAGATCTATCGGATCGACGAAGCGGTTCAGGCTGTACTGAACAATGGACAGAGAGTCTTTGCAATCTTGAACGTAATGGGACAGGAAAGATTAATTCTCAACTTCAAAGAAAAGGACTTGTATCTGGACAAGCCGCTCGACTCAGGTTTACCGTACAGCGAACAGGACTTGGAAGACATACTAGCCGGGTCCTACCGCGAGTTCTTTGATCAGCAATGGAGCTTTGCTTCGCCCGTCTTCAAAGCAGATTTACATGAACGTAGCCTTCCAAAAAAGTCCATTCTGCCCTTCACTGCGGTGGTAAAAGCCGCGACTCAGGGGTACTTTGCGGAGGCTTCCGTCGTGAAGATACCAAGCGCACATCAGGAGATCTTCCATACATCTTCTCATGAGGTACATGACCATCCCAACCATGTTTGACGCAGTGCTGACGTGTTTGTGTTGGCAGGTTGAACTCTTTCAAAAGAAGCTCAAACTGACTGACACGATCGAAGAGGATTTCCATCACGAACACCACCTCTTGTCCATGTTTCGACTGCTGCAGCATTCGAACGTTGTACGATTGTATGCCGCTTTTACTTTCGACAAATACCCGACGTTGTTGTTCCACAAAGCTCAATGCGATCTCAAGAGCTACCTTGCCGGCAACGAATCTATTGTTCTTTCTGAGATAGAGACGGTGGAAGCGCTATATGGTTTAGCATCTGCTCTTCAACGTGTACATCGCTACTCGATCAAAGATGCGCCGCAACGTATGACAGGATGTCATTTTGATCTCCACCCGGGGAACGTATTACTGCAAGAAGGAACATTTGTTCTTTCTGACTTTGGACTCTCTCGCCTGAAGTACGAAGTAGACGGCTCAAAATCCTATTTCAAGGGAGGTGCTAGAGATTACTACGCACCAGAATGCCAGGGCTGGAGTGGAGATTGGATACACCACGATATTGGTCGGCCTAGCGACATATGGTCAATGGGCTGTATCCTTGCTGAGGTCGCAACGTTTCTCCAGCAAGGTGCTGAAGGGGTAAAGAACTTCCGGATCGCCCGAGCGATCAAAAACGCTGTCCCAAGCTTATGCACCTACCATGACAAGGGCCAGTCTCACGAGGAGGTTTTAGCGTGGTTGGGGAACCTCGAGTCTCAAGGGACGGCTAGCCATATCTTAGAAGGCCTCGTCGCAATTGTCCGTCGCATGCTGAGCATTGAACAATCTAAGCGCCCAGATGCGCAACAGGTATCCGCTGATCTATTCGTTCTCATCCAACGCTACCACTATCATAAGATCCTCAAGATATACGAGCCGCTACTCCGAGGCTCCGACTACGGTATGAATATCGAGTATGAGAGGTTGATCATTTGGGCGCAAGAAGTCGGGTTAGCTCACACAGAGGCTTCTGAAAACAACCCTACTTGGCTTGTAGAACCCTCAACTCAAGTTTACTATGAGAGAATCCGTGTCCTGTTGAGAGAGATTGAAGAAAACCTGGATGGGCAGACTCAAAAGACAGGAGAAGACGCTCTAGCAAACCCCAGCAACCTTCGCCATCACGCCTTGCGGATGAGCATAGATGAGCTCTGGCAGACTCAACCCCTTCATCGCATCAAATCCATGAACGCGAAGCTGGAGACGATCATTCTCGCTGACATGAAAGGCACCGACACGTCATCCGAAACTCCACACCTCGTACCCTATGCTCAGCCACAACTGCTTGTGGCCATCAGGCAAGCAATAACGGCTACAAATAGCAACAGACATAGTGAAGGAAGCTTTCTGGTCGACCAGACGATTTTGAACGGACACACCGACTGGCAACGAAGGTGGCTTAGCAGGGCGCAGGAAACAGATGTTGACCAAGGGCTTGTCCATGTACTGACAGAACTCCTGACATACGAAGACTCATGGATCAATCGCTTGGAAGAGCTTGTTGCGCGCATCAACAGCCTGGTAGATCTGCTGAGTAGCGATATGTTTGTCAACACATTTCCGGTATTGCGCTGCAACAGGTTCTGCCACGTTCCGGAGGAACACGCTTACGGACTGATCTACGAAATTCCAAGTGACTTTGTTCGCGGCGACAGCTACCATCCATTGACTCTCATCGATGTGATTGAGAAGACATACAAGCGATCGAAAAGGCCAGCATTAGGCGAGGTATTCAAGCTTGCGCATACACTTGCTAAGAGTATATCATCTTTTCACAAAGCAGGATGGCTTCACAAAAGCATTTCGCCGTTCAATATGGTCTTCTTCCCCGCAAACTCGGAGTCTCTAAGCGATTCTCTGGCTACATTCCGGTTGATCGGCTTCAACTATAGCCGCGAAAGCGACACGGGCGTCTTCACGGTCGGACCGGTTGAGGATGAACACACCAAGGAGTATAGGCACCCAGAGTACCGCAAGGCCGCCTGGACGTCTCGGTTCCGCGAGGAGTTCGACTATTATAGTATAGGCATGGTCTTGCTCGAGCTGGGCCGCTGGAAGTCACTTTTCAATATGACTAAGGCAGAACATCTCAAGCGCATGAGCCCAAACGATTTGAAGATGCATTTGATCGACGCTGAAGTTATCCAGTTGAAGTCGTCCATGGGTTCGTACTACTACAATGCGGTCATTACATGCTTGCAGGGCTTTCATTCGCGCGAAAGAGGACTGAGTTCGGCTGAGGTGTGGAATGCGTTCGATGAGAATGTTGTGCAGAGACTGGAAACTTGCCTTGCTATCCATCTGCAATGAGGATAGCTTATGCCGATTTCAAATTGTCTCTCTCCACTGCCAAACGATAAAGAAAGCTCAGCTATTCAGCCAGGTCTAATCCGGTGTTGAACATGCGTTTAGCGAATGAGGGGTTTCCACGCGCCGATACAGAATACGCCTGCATGATGACTTGCACAGGCCACAATAAGTGTGCGTCTCCATGCGCGTAAGATGACCCCGCCCTCCGCAACCATCAAAAATTCATCTCTGCCCTTTGGTTCTTTGACCGTTCGAATCAGAACACACACACCATGTCCTCGTACCTGCGATCATCACAACCTGCCGACGTCAGCGGAACAGAGCTATCCGCTACTCTAAGCCAAGCCTATGGCTTTATATCGTTCCTTGGACTTGCGCAAAGGCTGGAAGTCAAATTCATTTCGAATCGATGGCTCCGCGGTTTAACAATCTTGGGCAACCGCGGGCAAGGCGGGCAGGCGGTTATTCTGGAGGGTGCGGCGCTTGCATACAAGCGATTTAAGCGCCGAGGCTATGACGGAAAGAACATGGACTTTCAGGAGCCCGTGAACGAGCTCTTGACACTGACGCACGCTGCGATCCGGAACCATCCGCATGTAACTCAACTGAAAGGCCTATGCTGGGACTTCTCCGACGATAACCAAGTGTACCCCGTTTTGGTCTTCGATATGAGCGTTCTTGGTGATCTGCAACATTTCATGTCGGGCGAGAAGTTCCAGAAAATGTCCTTGTACGACCGGTTGCAACTATGTGTGGATGTGGGACTTGCGATCAGGGACTTACATGCGGACGGTAAGGCGATGCAGCCGTGTTGTGATACGGTACTGAATTAGGCTGACACATGGTAGGGTTTGTCCACGGAGATATCAAGCCTCGCAACGTAATCGTGTTCGACAAGAAGCCGGGCTATGTTGCAAAAGTCAACGACTTTGGTTTCACCACTAGATTCCGAGATGAACGGGACTCGAAAGCAATGCCAGGAAGTCCTATCTGGAGAGCTCCTGAATGGCATGATCGAAGCTTTTCCGCTGCTGCGGCCAAGAAAATGGACATCTTCTCTTGGGGCCTGCTGTGCCTCTCGATCCTTGCCGACGAAGCCTCTTTAGAAGGTGTCCAGTCCCTGCAGGGATGGACCAGACCGACCGATCAATTCATCAGCTTTGATGACCGCCGCTGCTTGAAGTTAAATAGCTTGGAAGCGTGGAAGTTAGATAGCCTCGATCTTTTCATACCCATGGCTGCTCTGCTCATCAATCGCGAAGCTGACATGACGGAAGAGACCAGAAGTAGATTAAACGCGTTCTTTCAGTCTACGTTATCGATAAAACCATCCCGCCGCAACAGCGACTACGATATTCTCATGCATCTTTTGGATCCCGTGAGGTAAGCCTTTTAGCTCTGAATCTTCCGGTGATAGATTGACAATCTACATAGATCATTGTATCATATCAAACGAATCGAGGGTGCATTGGAAGAGCCGCAAGAACAAGAAAACTTTTCGGTAAGCATGTGAAAGCACCAGAAAGGAAACGGTGGTTGATTGAAAGTAGATTCTCGACTCAGCGCCGGATCTTTACATCGCAGACTTCCGGCTGCGTTTGTCAATCGCGCGCGAGCTGCAATCAGTTGTTGCGGAACCAATTGCGCCAGTCGTTCGGCGTGTTTCTCAACAACAGGCTGCTATGCAGCTCGCAATCTGTTACCGGCTAGGGTTTGGGGTGACCAAAGACGACGGAAGGGCCTCCGAAATCCTACGAGAATGGTCTCTGGATTCGATGCGTTTGACGGACGCGATAGAATACTTCAAGCACAACGTGTCATACTACTCGAGGCTTGAAAGGGCTACGCCATTCTACAAGCCGAAGGAAACCGCTCCTGGGACGTACAATCATCGAAGTTACTACGAGGACCAAGGTGTCTTGGAGGAGGCTGAGAGACAGTACACACAAGAGATCCAGGCCCTCGAGGACACGGTCGGCCCGCGGCACGAGATCTGTGGGGTCCTGAAGAGCTTCTTAGGAGAGATATTGTCCTGGGACCGGCACAAAGAGACGAGCGTCGTGATGAAGCAAGTGGTGGGAATGAGGCGCGCAATCCTTGGTCCCGACCATCCTGAGACCTGGGCGGGCATCGAGATGTTGGCGGTCGCCTATCAGCACCAGGATAGGATGGAAGAAGAAGAGAAGATCCTACTGGAGATCATCGAGCCCATGTTGAACACTGTGGATCATCAAGGTACTCACCGGAGAGGCTTGCGACACGCGCATTATCTCGCTGGTTCTCGCAAACGTCAAGGTCGACTAGACGAAGCAGAAGAGATGTACCTCTTCATCATAAGGGAAAGCAAGGAACGCCTTGGGGAATATGACGAAGAGACGCTGAACCGTATGGCTGGGCTAACATCGTTGTACCTCGACCGGGAGGGATGGGCTGAGGTGGAGCAACTTCTGCGGGAGTTCGTAGAGTCCAAACGGCATTCGCTTGGATCGAATCATCCTGATTTCCCAGCAGGTATCGCAGACTGGCTGCGCACAGCCATCTGGGGTTGCGACCTCTGGGACATCGATGGTGTACCCCCTCCGCAGGGAGTGGAGATCGTGCGACGCGTTCTTGGTGCAGAGATGGCTGCTGTGACATTCGCACTGCTAAGCGCAGTTGATGATGCTGATGAGCCGGAGGCAGTTGGTGCATTCCGGCACATTCTTGGTAGCCATGTAAGCGAAGATCGTTTAAGAAGATTCCTATTAGAACGAGGGATTAAGTACCTATAACTAGGAATATGTTGAGAATATGTGGGTTCAATCCAGGTGGGTAAATGTAAAGGTGCAATGGATTGACCATAAGTGCAAGGTAAACAGTGATGAATTTGATACAGTCTTCTCAAGATCAAATGGGGTGTTTTCATCTGATCTCGGTTCAGATTGGCTGCAACCAATAGGATTAAGAATATATGCCCAAATAATCGAATCTTATGCTATAGCACCCGCTTCACGGAGACATTCTACAACCGTTTTATATCCTCCTTCTGCCGCTGCCTGGAGTGCTGTTCTTCTATTATATGTTGCTGCTGCTGCATTGACATCGGCCTTCTCCTGAAGCAGTCGCTCAACTACTGCAAGATGTCCTCCTCCTGCCGCTGCCTGGAGTGCTGTTCTTCTATTATATGTTGCTGCTGCTGCATTGACATCGGCCTTCTCCTAAAGCAGTCGCTCAACTACTGCAAGATGTCCTCCTCCTGCCGCTGCCTGGAGTGCTGTTCTTCTATTATATGTTGCTGCTGCTGCATTGACATTGGCCTTCTCCTGAAGCAGTCGCTCAACTACTGCAAGATGTCCTCCTTCTGCCGCTGCCTGGAGAGCTGTTCTTCCACTACTTCCTGCTGCTGCTGCTTCCGTAGGAAGCAAGGAATACACTAGGGCTGCCTAGCGCACTCCTACCTCTTATTGAACACTCGGTCGCTTCCTTCCGGGACGCTAGGTATGCCATAACCCTGTCACTATGTGCCAAGTGCTAGCCGCGCTTATATGAATGCTTAGGAGACATAGTTCCGTGAATATCCTGAGCATGTTGTTGTAAGTGCATCTTGTCTGTTAGAGACACCTTACAAAGGTTGCAACTAAGACTCTCTCCTCCCTTAATGTGTCGTAAATGCTTGCGTCCAAAATGCTTGCTGAGATTGCCTGGGGTACTAAAGGGATATATACGCTGTGCGAGTGGCAGTTCTTTGTTGCCTAGGCAAAGGAAACATACCTTTGGTCTTTTCTCCTTAAACACCAAGACCTTGGCTGCTTCTAATGCTTCTTCTTCGTATTCTAGCTGGCTCTTAACGGGTGGGGCAGCGTTCCTCCTCCGCCCCCCTGTTCGGATAGGATTCATCCCCCCCTCTTCGATGCTACAGTACAGGGTAACTGCACGAATGGTCCTATTACGCCTGTCCATCTCCTCTTCTACCGTAGTCCCTGGTTTTGATAGAACCGAGTCGGCTAGCTTCGTTTGAGCCGGGAACATAACGTCGTGAATTAGCTCTGGATTGTCCTTGGTGTCGAAGCTAGCAAGTTGCCGCTCGACATCACGCACGGGCTGTTCAAACTCCTAGCGTTCCTTAATGTCCTGAAGAAGGGCATGACGTTAGCGCTGCCTCTCCTAGTGGATCCTAGACGCCAGCGCTTTGTACTTGGGATGTTTTGTGGCATTAGGAACAGTACGTCTGAGTTGCTCTCGTCGGTTAAGCAGGGCACGAACGGAAGGATTATCGTTCACAGAAGCAGACTGTTCCTGTGTTAGTTGTCGTGGCCGACGACAATCAATCAAACGGCTCATGGTACAAGCCGCTCGCATCAGCGCTGCCTAGGGCTAGATGCCTCGCACGACAGCCTGAGTGTCAACCGTAATACGCCGTAAGAGGTAATGCTTCAAGAATGTCGCTATGCTAGCGTAGCCCATCATCAGGTTTTGCATAGCCTCACTCACGTTGCCTAAGCACATTAGTTATACACCTTGTATAGAATAGATCGCACGGCTTACTGTTCTTATTAAAGGCTTTCACTCTAGCATATCTCAGCGAATAAGAACGGGTGACTTGAGCAAACCCCGTGACCTCGCCTAGAGTCCGGATCCACGGCAGCAGGGTGGAGTAGGGAAGGGACTTATTAGGAGAAATGTCCTAACCATGCATGGTCCGTACCGCTTTCCGAAACACAGGAATATCGTCTAATGATCGATTTAGGCGTAGTGGCAACTTATTGCGGCCTGGCGGAATCGTCAACCTGCTTAGTTCCTCTGGCGAGGTTAGATTGTGGGCTGCAAACGCCCGATCGCAGAAGAGCAGGCTAAGGAGGAAGACGTGCGGACTAAAGAGAAGTGTCTCGTCGTACATGATTTCAGGGAGAGGGAAGGTATTCCTCAGAGCAAAGTCAGCAAGCGTGTACTTCTAGCACAGAAAGAGTAATCACATACAAATCTTTAATACCAAGGAACTCCTTTGTGAATTCGAAGGTGAATTCTAGTAATACTCGATGAGGGCCGCCCTCGGGATCCCGTAGCAGCGTAACTTGTATATGCTGATAGCAGAGACTAAGAAGAGCTATAGGCCGATTTGCTGTAAATCCGCCCAGTTGTAGATAGAGCTGGGCTTGTATCCTATAGCGTCCGTAGGGATATCTCTTTTCGGTCGTTGCGAGATTCGTTTGCAGTACTTGGGCTAGATCTTCGACATACATACAGGCTTTATCTCGACCTATCTTCTTAAGATAGTGCTTCTTAGCTAGCTTCCTTAGTACCTGTTAATTACGTTAGACATAAATACTCATGTGAGACCGTGACAAGAAGGCCGGTTCTTTATACCTTGTGCATGCTCCGATTCATCTTCCCGTCTAGTTTCACACTAGTTGCTCTTTCATACACCAAGCGGAAAACCTTCTAGTACGTCCCTAGGGAGCTGGCAAGCTTAGTTCCTCGGCGTTTTCTCCCACCTTTTCCCTGGCGCTGGCCGAGCAACCAGTCGAAGAACGTGTATAGAGTAGCGACGGATACGGTTGCGTAGGCACGGTAGTAGTCTTTCTAGAGGTACGTCCAGCATCTGTGCTATAGTTAGTCCATGCTTTCTTCCGCAAGCTACGAGGGACAAGAGACCTACTGATTCCACTGCTCTTCCATACGACTGAGCAGGCGAGTACTGCTGTCCTTGTAGTCCTGATTGGTGTACTCTTGTTCGTCAAAGATCTCTAGCTGTTGAAGATAGTACTCAGGCGGTTGATCCTCGTTGGGGCAAAGCCATGCTTTATCCTCGTCGTCCTTACCAGCAAATGCATCGACGTCTGTCAGATCTGTATCCGAGTCCACACCCTCGCCTGCAGGCCCAGTAAAATTACTCTCTTCGAAGAAAGTTCCAGATCCGAAGGGGGAACCGCAGAAACCCTCGACCAAATGATGCTGCCGCATGTCGCCGCAGTCCGTCGAGAGGTGGGGCGACCGTATGAGAGCGTCTAGAGGTAGGCGTCTGATACGAGGAGGAGGTGCTCGCGGCTCTTTTAGCTTGAACGACGATACAGACGAGGCATAGGCCGCATAAGAGGAAGAGAGAAGTAGCGATCCTCGTTTTGTAATGCTGCAGAAAGACGAGCAAGAAGCCTTAAGTACTCCGCTGACTAAGTCTAGGTCAGCATCATGAGTGGTAAAAATAGGTGACGAGCAAGCTTGCAGGCTTGCGGCCGCATCCTAGGATAGGGACGGGAGTTAGGTACCTAATGCATACGCTAGCCGAAGCGGGAAACCCGAAGAGCGCTTGCGCTGCAGCCCCTGTAGGCGGGACTAGAGGGGTTTTGCGGCAAGTTAGCCTCCAGAAGTAGCGTCACGAACCGCCAGAATCGGCCGCCTAAACGCCGTTGGATTGTTTAAGATAGATAATTAGATAGAGAGGTGTAGCTTCTCTATACTAGAGAATAGTAAGGAGAAGTTATAGGTTTATAATAGTAATTAGAGTTGCTAAGAAAGCTATATTAAGATTACTATATTAAGTTAAGTATAATAAGCTATAAGAGCCTATTATAAGTATCTATATACTTGCGTGCTATTACTAATAGTCCTGCTATCACTAATAGTTCTGCCATCACTAATAGTTCTGTTATCACTAATAGTTCTGCCATCACTAATAGTTCTGTTATCACTAATAGTTCTGCTATCACTAATAGTACTTCTTGGCGTGATGGTAGTCACGTGGCTTGGTTGCACTGCCCCACTTCGGGCGTGCTGATTGTTCCGCGCGAACAATTAACACGTCTCGTTCTCTGTTCGTAACACGGTGTCGCAGAGTCAAGCAATCGCGTTGAAGCTACTCGTGTTCGTCTGATGATAAACGCTGCACCGCACCTCCCTGCAAAGCTTTGGCCGTACGCGGCAAAGTACGCAGTAGAGCTACAGAACCACTACCCTACTATAGCAATACTAGACAGCAAGACGCTGCAATAATTACTTCTTAAGCATATAGGCGCTGCTAATTCTATGCCTAATCTCTACTCTTTCTGCAAGTTTAGCGAACCTAGCTAGGTCTATATACCTAAGGAGCGCTACATATAAGGTAAGAAGTTTATACCTTACGCTATTAAGATATACTTTATTAGCTATAAGAGTTTCTATATCTACCTTATATAGAATCTAGAGACCTAGAAAGAGGTACGCACAGCTAGCGTCACCTTTGCCTCCGCTCCTCTGCTCGACGCGTCTATAGAGCGCGCTACAGCTCTACATCTACCCCTTAAGCCCGATCCTACGCTCTTACCTCCGCAAATTATTATAGAAGACTTGTCTAAGAACGATAGCGCTAGCCCTGCTGCGCCCCTTAGCAATAATCATTTTTTACTGCCTAAATAGGGCCTTAGCTACTATTTTAATAGTCTTTGCGTTAATAATAGTACTAAATTTAGTAACTCTACTCTACCTATAATACCTAAGGCACTATACTATACTAAAATCTCCGCAGAATTAGAGCTGCGACTTATTCTTGACTCTACCACGAAGCGTACACGCAAGCTAACTACTAAGAAGGCTTATAGCAACTAATAGGCTGCCTACAAAACTACACTTACTACTGTAATTGCGCTCTATAACTATACGCTACCTATTAGAGTTACGCAGGCCTTTGCAGCAGCTATACTCTCCCTACTAACTATATATAATAGTAATATACTACTACCTAAGCTAGCTAATAGTAAATAAGCTTACTACTATAAGTTTATAAAGAAGTAGCTTAAGGCTAAAGGCTAGAAGTATCTCTCTTATAATAAGAATAGTATATAGAAAATTATTATTTTTCTCTCTTAGAGCGTCTTTGCTCTTCCTACTAAATAGGTGTATAAATATAAACTTAATAACGCTAGTAAACTTATACGCTTTAAGGCGTAGCTTATTATTTATAGTAACTACAAGAATAGTAACTTCTAGCGTAAGACTTACGCTACTATTGCCTACTCTACTACCTTTAAGGTCTTACTTACTCTTATTACTACACTAGACCTTAAGTGTAACTAGACTAACGTAGTTACTACTTTCCTTAATAGCAAACTTAATTATAATAAGATTCTATATATCTATTTACCTAATAGTAGGTATACTTAGCTTAACAAAGCTCTATATAGCCTCTATTACTCTCTACGTCTCTAGTATAAGAAGCTTACTTACTTTCTTACCTCTATTAGCTTCTACTCTATTAAAGCTAATCTATATATCTTTATTAATAAGACTACTAGAGTAATTATTCTTACTTACGTTAATAACCTTCTATTTATTACTCGCACTAAGCTAGAGATAGCTACTCTTAAAGTACTTGTCTTTAATAAGTATAAATGCTATAACCTTAGCCTAATCTCTCACTACCTAAGTATACGCATACGCCGCGACCGCCCTAACTGCACTATTAAGCTTCGTATAGAACTATATATTAATAAGCTTGCTAAGGACTACTACTACAGTTATATTACTCGCTATAATTCTATAGATGTTAAGGCGTTAAAGTTGAGACTCCGCCGCACTAACGACGTCTATGAGGACTAAGCCCTATAGCGTTACTAGTCTATTATTAGTCGCCTACTCTACCCTGCCTCGCAGCTGCGCGTTAACGTCGCATTTTATATTAGATACTTAGCTTAAGCTATAGCTAACCTAATAGACAATTATTATAATTACGCTCTATAGATTATTCACTATCTATATACGTATAAAGCCCTTATTATATACTTTAAAGCTCTAGCTAAGAGTGCTACTATACTTACGCTTAATATCTACTTAAAGGCGTTACTTATATTACTAACCTATAATTAAGACCTTAGACTCTATACGTATAGTAACGCCTTATTTACTAACGTAGAGAATTATAAGTCTACCTCTAGTTACCTTTTTAAGTTTATAGGCAGCACTATCTACTATAAGTCTAGCAAACAGCGTCTTGTTACTACCTTAACTACTAAGACAGAGTATGTTAGCCTAACGTTCTGCTCTAAGGAAGCTACCTAGCTTGTTTGACTGCTCCGCCAGCTTAATTACTTAGGCGTAGATATTACCCTACTAAAGCTTCTTAGCAATAATTAACCTTCTATACAGCTTATCTCCTCTAAGAGTTATTATAAGCATATAAAGTATATTAATATCTACTACTACTATATTAAGGACTAAGTTAAGAATAGCAAAATTAACTTATAATATATCTCTCCTACTAAGATAGCTGCTAATAGCCTTATAAAGCTGCTTAATAAGCTAAAGTATACTGCTTAGGTAGCTTAAGTTAGCCTGCGCTTACCTCTCCTCCGCGACTAATCGTCGCTCAGTATCTGTACATTACCTGCGTTATACCCCTGTATCTAGTTTTATTTTCTTCTTTTTAGAGCTTGCATCTCTTAATGAGGGGGTGTGTTTAATAGCCGTAAGGTTCCTGCTTATATAAGCATGTACTTGGCTATCTAGCCTATTTGGGCTTAGCCTGTTTCTATCTCTATATGCTCCTACTCTGTACCGTAGCACAAACAAAATAACAAGTACTACACATTCTATTAGGTTGTATAGACCTAAAGTCATAGTTAGGTTGTAGTAGCTCTAGCGTAGAGTAGAGGTTAGATTGTATTATATTCGACCTAGACAGAGGTGTAGCTAATTATGTATATAATAATTAGCTATAATAAGCAGCTCCTATTAGCCTATATAGCATCTATATAACCTAACTCTAACCTAAGGTCTGTGCGACCTTAACCTAACCTATATCTAGTACTAGCGTAAAAAATCTAGGTTAGAGTTAGGTTAGGGCTGAGGTATTACGTAAGGCAACCTAACTCTAACCTAACCTATACCTATTTACTAGCCTAGGCCTAATCTATAGCTTTCTCTATATACTTATCTTCTAAAATATTAGTTATAATAGATAATAGATCTATAGGCCTAAGCTTAAGAATATACTATAAGCTCTTACTAAGCCTAACTACTAGCTTAGATTATCTTAAGCTAGCACTAAATTAGCAGTACGCATTATTATAGAGGTAATTCTAAGATATATTACAATAGAAAGTAAGTGTAGCTAGTGCACTTACAGCACGTAGTTATTACTAAAGTACATTGTTATACTACTATAATATCTAGTAGTCTAGCTATAGACTTATTTAAGTCTACGCGGACGATTGTGCTTGCGCGCGCTGTATATACTAAAGCTCTACTATATTTCTCTACGCCCTTCCCTATACCTAGCCCTAGGCTGGTAAATAGGTATAGGTTAGGTTGGGGTTAGGTTCAGTCACGTGTTGACCCAGCTCTGACCTAACCCCAACCTATATTTTTTGCGCTAGTATAGGTATAGGTTAGGCTGTAGTCGCACTGACCTGTGGTTAGGGTTAGGTCGCACGGACTAGGTCACAGTTGGGTTATGTATTAGTCTACTTTTTAGGGTTAGAGCTCTTAAGATAAGGACAAGGATAGGGACAAGGATAGGGTTGAACACGGGGACTCAACACCCTTGCGTCGGCAGCTTCTAGTTCGAAAACAGATTAGGCTAACACTATTTGATAAACGACTTAAGACAAATAAGCAATTAAGTAGATGTAGTGCACGTGTATAAATATTAATTGTTTTAGAGTTTCGTCATGTTCATATAATGCTATAGGCTAAGGTGTGATAAAAAGATGTGATAACCTAGTGCACAAACCCTACACTAAATTCAACGGCACTTAACCTGTAATAGCGCAGGCAAGATTAAAGATATCCAAATGCGGTGTGAATTAACTCAGAGGCATATAGGTGTGCGTGGAGACTCAGAAATCTTAGATTGTCTAACAACGCCTATAGGCCTTGTACAAAAGGGTATCAAAAAACTACTAAGCTATCTGCAAACATGCACCCTTCCTCGTAGGATCTAGAGGATCCGGAGGATCCGGAGTCGGGCCGGATGCGAAGCGGGGTTGAAGCGGACCCGATACAGGGACAATGTGGAGGCAAGTAGAGGCAAAGCCTAATGCAACCTCGTTACACGACCCAGCTGGGTACCCCTAACCCAACCCCAGCCCATTGTCCGTGCGACCCTACTCCAACCTATACCCAGCCTAAAATAACCCTACCTAACCTCTACCCATAGCCCGTGCGACCCAACCCTAGCCTCAACCCAAAATCCGTGCGACCCCTACCCAACCTATACCCAGCGGTGGGTACCCCGAACCCATTTAACAGCCTACCTAGCCCGACAGGCTGGATGTCTTCCTCGGATAGGGTAGTGGCCGAGTCTCTTAAGCTAGGTATTGAGTACATAGAGGGCGAATAGCACACCGGAAAACAAGACGGCGGGACGGTAATGCTTGCTAAGCAGACCTCCCTCTGCTCATTAGCTTTGCTATACTCCTCTGCATTGGTTATACCTAAATGCTCGTGTTCTGCGCTCCAAGATAGACAGTGCGGTAGTAGGACGAGTAGGCGACGCAGAAGATGTCGCCAATGTCATAGGGCGGCCACAGCGCGTAGAGATGTCGGAAGAACGATGTGCACCAGACCTATGCAGTCAGCACTTTCTTTATTATCTTACTACACGCCGCCTACATTGACAATCAGATCCGTCGCGCTTGAGAAGAGCAGCTTCTAGTCCTGCGACAGGCAAAATCCAAGCACACTGCCCTTGTGCGCATGAATTACTCTCCGCCGCTCGTACGTGTCGAGGCTGTAGACCTGCCATATTCAGCCCAGATACCCCTCCCTTCACCCTCACCACATACAAGGATCTCGCCGCCCTGCGTGCCCGCGAACAGGAACTGCGCCGACACGGCCAAGGCCAGAATGCTCTTGTCATGCTTCATGCGATGCGCCAGCACGGGCGTCCTGGTGGCCGGCTTCTCCGCGCCGTTGGTCTCGGGCCCGGCATCATGGTGCGGGGGCGTTGTCATTGGCACTGTCAGCCTGGCTTCATGCGGGGTCGGTGATGCATGTCGCGTGGTGTTGTGCGGCTCCGCTGTTGGCGCGCTGCCCATGACGGAAGAGCAGAGTCCACGGCGCGCCCGCTCAACCAGCGTGTGTGGGGGCGGCCATCATCCCACTCTTCCACCCACCAACGACGTACCTTTGACGACGACCGTCTTGCGCACCTCCTGCGCCGTCACGGAGGGCGAGTACTGGCACATGGCTCGTTCTGCAGTGCTGCAACCCGCGATGAGATGGAATGGAAACAAAATCGAACGACTCGACTCGTTGTCGAACCACGTGCTCACCAGCTCTGGCTGGAAATGGTGCGAGTCGGAATCATCTTCGTCATGGAGCGTGATGTCTGAAGCAGACTCATAGTCATCGGACGAGTCGTCTTGGGTCCCTGTGCACGGAATCATGTCTTACTGCGATATTAGCATATGGCGAGCGATATCTGTGCGATGGCGCAATGTGTTGCGCACACATGTTTATATCAGGGGCAGGTACAAGCTGTCCCAGCGTTGTTTTCTGCGCTGTAGTAATTGCAATTACTTGCCAAGTTGAGCTGCAATTGCCGTAATACACTACTCAAACAGAAAGGCATACAAAACGCACAGCTACTTGGCCATTGTGATGCATTGGACCGACGCTCTTAGGATGGTCACTGTACGCACGGGCCGAGAAAGGCACGCGTCTTGTATGTCTTCCCGTTTCGGTAGTATTGCGGACGTTGCAAGTGCATGCGTGATGGCACGATGCAGACAGGGCTGTTGGCCAACTGGACTTGCTTTGTCCACGACGCCGCACTATCGCACGCCTTGCTTTTGTATCGACTGCCTGTTGTGATCCCTTACTCATTCCATGGCGTTAACACGTGTTCGTGCATTTGAACAGCACTGTCAACCAAGTGCCTGGCATTGGTGAAGACCTGGTAGACTATGTGTCTTCGCATACCGTGCGTGCGCACTAGTCGCCCGTGTTCAGTACTCGCCCGACGAACACCAAAACACCAGACAAGCCACCAACTTCAACGCATCACAACTTCACCACCATGGCTCCAATGCAGGCTGCGCTTGCAGCAATTAATTCCCTGCAACCAGGCGAAAAGGTTTGCTATACAAAAATTGCTGACAAGTTTGGTGTGAGCAGATCTACCTTGTCCTAAAGACACCAAGGCTGTTAGACCCCGCACGAGACCTTTCACACCTCCAGACTCAAAGTGCTACCACAACAAGAAGCTGAGCTTGTACAGTATATTGAAGATTAGCATAAGAAAGGGCTAGCTCCTACGAGATCTATGATACAAAATTACGCGTCCTCTATTGCTGGGTCACCTTGCAGCGCGTTATGGGTGACGCGCTTCCTCCATCGGAACAAGCATCCTCTTATCTTAAAATGGACCTCTGGGATGGACCGCAACCGCTACTAAGCCGATTCATACAACAAGTACGAGCAATACTTTGATCTCCTTTACTCAAAGATGCTTTTGTACAATATCAAGAGGTGTAATATATATAATATGGATAAGAAAGGCTTCATGATTGGTGTGCTGGGACGCTCAAAACGCGTCTTTAGTAGGGACGTTTAGGAGAGAGGGCAGGTGAAGGATGCACTTCAAGATGGCTCTTGTAAGTGGATAACTGTTTTAGCAACTGTTTGTGCAGATGGAGAGGTACTACCACCTGGTATTTTGTACTCCTCTGATAACTGTACAATCCAAGAAGACTGGGTAGCTGATATTGAAGCTGGGGAGCATAAGGTGTTTGTATCCTCAACACCAACTAGATAGACAAATGACAAGATAGGGTTAGCCTGGTTAGAGCAGGTCTTTGACCAGCACACAAAGAAAAAAGCGCGCAGAGGGCGTGATTGGAGGCTACTTATCCTGGATGGCTATAGTAGTCACCTCACCATGGAGTTTTTTGAGTACTGTGACCTTCACAGGATCCTGGTCATGGTATTCCCACCTCATGCCACCCATACGCTGCAGCCACTTGATGTAGTTTGCTTCAAACCTCTCTCACAGGCCTACTCTAATGAGCTTACCACCTACCTTCACCAGAGCCTTGGGAAGGTCCCCATCTCAAAAGGAGACTTCTTCCCATTGTTCTGGAGAGCCTGGCAGTCCTCCTTCACTATGAAGCTTGTCCTCAGCTCCTTTGAGGCTACTGGTATATGGCCACGCAATCCTAAGGTTGTACTACGTCACTTCAAAGATAAGAGCTCCTACAAGCAATTGGGAAGTAAGAGGCCTCTCAGTGAGGTGCCCTTCAGCTATCTGAACAGCCTCGTACGCTCAGCAACCAATCCAGCTTCAGACGAGTCCAAAAAGCTCTCCCAGGCCTTTCACCAGCTCCATGTCCAAAACCAGCTACTTCAAGATGAAAACAGTGGCTTGGAGCTTGCCCTTGAAGCCAGAAAGAAGCGCAAGTATCGAAAGAAGCCTCTTGACTTGCAGCAGCGCAAGGAGTATCATGGGGGTGCTGTCTTTTGGTCTCCAAGGAAGCTAAGAGAGGCCCGTGCTTGTGAAGCAGTGAAGGACCAGGAAAAAGAGGAGGAAAAGCGTGCAAAGGCTGTCAGGAAGGACCTTCAGGCTTCTGCCAAGCTTCTTAGAGAGCAGCAGAAGGAGGAGCGTTGTTTGGAGAGAGATAGACTCAAGATAGAGAGAGATCAGATGAAGGCTGAGAAGGCTGCTGCGCGTGAGGCCAAAAAGGCTGCTCAAAACAACAAGCAGGCCTCTACAACTGCCCAAACAGGCAAGCGCAAAGCTTCAAAAGCTCATCTAGCAGAGCGCAGGCCAAAACAGGCCCGTGGTGGGCGTGCAGCTCAAGTGCAGTCCCCAGAGCCTTCACCAGCACCTCCAGCTAAAACCAACTCCAGGGGCCGCACCATCAACAAACCATCCAGATATAGTTAGTACAGATCTGTCGCATGCCTCTCCAGAGTAGCTAGAGCCAAAAATAATTCAATTTGAGCATGTGGTTGTTGAGGTATTGATCACTGAAGTTGAGGTGAGCATGTTGGTTTTGCGGGCGAGTACTGAACACGGGCGACTAGTGCGCACGCACGGTATCTTTACGGCGATCATCGTCTTGCGGCCGGCACCGGGCCGACAATCGATACGTGCGCTTCCGCCGCTACAGGGACCAAGGGGGTAAGCATGTATAGACTGCACATGCTAGAAACTTCCAAGACTCATCCGCTGTGTAAACATTCGGTAAATGTCTAGTGCATGGAACATCGGAAGATAACAAGCGGTGGGGATGGCTCTCTTGCATCCGAGTGGCCTCCCAGGCGCAGCAAGGATTCGCGGAATCTCGGACGACGGCCCGATGGTGTGCCGGTTCATACGATATACTGTGCTTGATCTTGTACCATTCCACCTTCGCTGAGACATGACCAGAGCTGTTTGCATACATATACACGGTCAGTGAAACTTTGAACACTTGGCGGACCCTAGGCTATTACATTAAGACTATAATGTTCACTAGCAGTGTCTGAGTACACCTACACAGAGATGAATTCAAGTAGTTCTATATGCTAAGCCTATGGAGGTGGAAAGATGTAGCTGGGAGCCACTCCATATCGTGAACCGGGCCACCCAAGAGCAAACATGTACGAAGGCAATATCTATTGCCGTCGAACGTCTGGTGGGAGTGTGTAAAGCAATGTTCCGTGATAAAGTCAACCATGCGCTCGACTTTCCCCAGCATGGGTTTTGTGGCGTTCGTGCCCCGCTTCAACATCGCTCAACGCCCAATGTCGTCATAAGCGTAGTCATGGCAGCCTGTCTGGGAAACGCATCGAACACAGCAGCATGCCTCTTGGATTCTTGACTTTCTTGGGATCCAAATGTCGTATTCGTCGAAACACCCTAACCCTCCTTTAACCTTCACACACACACCGCTCGACGACTCCGAACAGGAAATCCGCCTGTTGAAACTCCACTCCAGCACATCCGAGTCACTCATCCATTGCGACCTCGAAGCCTACCACATCGAAAATGCTCCACCGTTTATGGGCCTATCATACATGTGGGGCCCCGCAACGCCAACGCACACCATCATGTTAAACCACAAGCTATGCATCGTCCGCGAAAACCTCTTCAACTTCCTCCTCCACTTCCGCAACGACGCAGCCAACACAAAATATCTATGGATCGATTACATCTGCATCAACCAATCCTCGACTCAAGAGCGAAACCACCAAGTCCGGCTGATGAGCCAGATATACCGCACATGTGCATTTGTCGTGGCGTGGCTCGGCGCCGACGAGTATGAAGTCATGGCCGCAGAGCACTATGCGACGACGGGGCGGACGGAGTACTTGCAGCTGCTTTTCTTCAATCTCTATTTTGAGCGAATCTGGATCATTCAGGAAATTCTGCTTGCGCGTGAGGTCCGGCTGTTGTGTGGGCGTGTGTGGGTGCCCGAAGCGCCCATGTGTGATCTGGCAGCGACGACATCCCTGCATTGTGTTCCGAAAGCAGCTGCGTATCTTCTCCGAGACCGACGCTTTGGGTCTTCTCCTTCGAGTGCTTTGGAAGAGGGCGACGGTGCCAAGTTAGTTGCTGCGAGCCAGCGTCGAAAAGTCAGGAATTTCAGCCTGGCGAGTTGTATGCTACGCTATAATTCTAACAGGTGCACCGATCAGCGAGACACCATCTACGGCCTTTTAGGCCTCGTCAGTTCCACCAACATCGTGGCTGATTACAGCAAGGAATACGGCGACGTGGCGTACGAGGTCATGCTTGAAATCGCCGAGGAATTCGAGCGGGAAAGGACGTTGAATTTGAGCACGGCGCGAATGTTCGTCTTCATTGCGCATAAAGTGTTTGGAAAGCGGTCGATGATAGACGCATACCCGTCACGGGCGTGGGTTGCGTCGATTTTGCAACAGGCCTGGAAGGAGGTGCTGACGCCGGAACTCATTGAGGTCATGATCCAAGAGCAAATCAATAATGGTGTGGCTTAATGCTGTCGCTACAGAACTCAAAGCAAGCGAGAGCGTAGCCAAGGGAGTCGTACTTCCGCGTGTAGAATGATCAAATGCACCGAAAAGATCGCTGCTATCATCCGAAGCCGTATTGGCAAGGCGATTGTACTACTTGCGCCTTTCCCCCTCTGCTGGAACATTCGCGAAGGCTTAGTTTTAGTGTACATCTATACTCTAGCGATACACCAGCTTTCGCATCCTTTGCTCAATTGCCTTCACAAAGTCAGAATCGTCGCGAACAGCCGCACGATACTGTTCCTCAGTCCAAATTTCAAAAGGAAGCTTCTCGCAATACAATGCATACAGACACAGCCAGGCATAACTGTGGCCATGCCATTCCTCGCCATCGCGGCTATGTCTGCCGTCGCATTGCTCTCCTGCAAAAGTCCTAGACGAATGCTTAGTCACCGGCAAAAATGAAACAGCATAGGCACCTACCATATATAGAAAAGACAATTGCGGAAGAACGCTTTGGCGCCGTCTGGGTCATGCAGACACACGTGTTTTTCCTCTCCAGGGATCTTTCGCAGCACATCCCTGCTGCTCATAATTTCGAGAATGCCCCGAACCAGGCTCAAGACGAAGGGATTTGGAAAGTTGTCCTGTGCTTTGCGGAGGAACAAATCAACCTCGTCATCAGGATGCACACGCTGCGTCGTAATGTATGCTTGGTACTGCGAGAGTTAGTAGTCGACTAGCGCTACCAAGCTACCCCGTGTCTCGCTGCCAAACTGCGGATGCTTGAAGTTTCTAAACTCCGAGAAAAGAGGATTGAGCTTGGTATGGATGCTGGCGTTCTCCATGGCTCGCGGGGCGTCATACTGTACGGCGCCGATCTGGCGGTAAAGTCTGCCCAGCAGGCCCTGAGACTCGTGATATTCTCCTTGACGACCGAGGAACGCCTTGTGGGTGAGCGGGCGCAGGAAGTCTGGCTTCGCACTAACAGCAAATTTCGGGTTGCTAAGGACGTCCCTGACTAGATTAACCTCCTTGCCACTCTTCGCATAGTCTACAGCCTTAGAAAGGTATAGCGCTAGAGTTTTAGCTTTATC
The DNA here is from genome assembly GCA_010093685.1 of Ophiobolus disseminans. NCBI lineage: Eukaryota > Fungi > Ascomycota > Dothideomycetes > Pleosporales > Phaeosphaeriaceae > Ophiobolus > Ophiobolus disseminans. Next base: position 4,720 of record MU006235.1, on the reverse strand, counting down.
GTCCTTCATGCCTAGTTCTGAGTGTTGAGAATCCGCTATGCACATAAGTCTGTCTTGAAGCTTATCAAAGCAATTATTGCGGATGTAGTTACCGATGAATCTGGCAACCTCGCCGATGTCGAAGGGCTGTGTCGGATGTAGGAGACAGGGCAAAAGTGAGAAGAAGGTTGTTGTATTGAGAGAGCTACATAGAGCGATTATATACACAACATGATGAGTAAGCCAGTGACTAAGAGTCACGTGGAGATGCAGTCCACAGTGTACCATGTGAACTGAGGTGCCAGGCTGACACACCCCCTGAGGTATCCATGTTGGATGGAAACCTCACAAACAGCAAAAGTGTAAAGAGAGCAAAATGCGTGCAGCATAGCACAGCTAGTCCAACTGACCAAGGGGTACGGGATGAGGAGAGTTCTTGACAATAAGATGATAGATGTCCTTCAAGCCAAGCTGGCGTATAAAGTTCTCATGCTTCTGTCGAGGAAGCAGCTTTGTGAAGCCATCAGCAGGCATGTCAGCAGTGGGCTTCCACTCTACAGTGATTCTTCCAGCATCCACTTCCTGGCAAAGCCACATTTGATGGATATCAACATGGCAAAGCTTGGTTTGGATGCGATCAGCATTGCCTTCAACAAGGCGTATAGTCTGAGCATTGTTACACTAGAGAGCCTTCTTGGTGTAAAGTATAAAGCCAATATTGCGGCAAAAGCGGTCCCAGTATTGAGACTCAACACCAGCAGCAGAGAGTGCATATAGCTCTGCCTCAGTGGTGGATTGGGTGACGGATCGCAGCATAGTGGCTTTCCAGTCAATAGGCATGCCATAGAGCATGAAGATGTACCCGGCAGATGACTGACGAGTTTCAACATTGTCTCCAAATGATGCATCAGCAGCACCAAAGAAGGTGGGAGTAGTTGAGTCGACCTTTGTAGCATAGGCCTGAGTAGGCTTACCCCCTCGAGCACTAATGGCAAGGTATCTAGTACCGTACAGGTATTGCCACACGTGCTTAACTTCAGAGAGGTGGATTGGTCCAGGATTTATAAGAAACCTTGCAAGGACTGAGTGAGCGTGTGCAACGTCAGGTCGTGTCATAACCTCAATGTAGGCCAGGTTGCCTACTAGGCGCTGGTAATTCTTAGTGTTTGAAGGCTCTGAAATGCCTTCAAAGGGTAGCATCCTTGAGGTGGATAAGAGAGGTGTAGATGGGTACTTTCTATCAGCGCGGATAAGGTCAAACTGAGTGCAGACCTTGTTGATAAATGCGTCCTAGATGAGATAGAGCTGGCGGCTAGCAAGATTGCGCTCAACTCAGATACTAAGGAACTACTTAACATGTCCAATCTAGCGGAGATTGTAGAGCTTGATAAGCTGTTGTTCAAGCTTGTTAAAATCCTCCTAGTAGTCTAGGTGATAGAGGATAATAATATCATCCACATAGAAAAAGAGGATAACTCTATTATTTATCTAAAGGCATAGAAATCCATGGACAGGATGTAGGCCAAGCCTACGCAGTGACTCCTAGAAGTGCATAGCCCACAGGCGTAGGGCTTCTTTGAGGCCGTAGAGAGCGCGTAGAAGTCGAAGGAGCTGGCCATCTAGTGTTCTTACATAGAGAGTTCGATCTAGAGGAGCATTAAGGAAGGCATTTAGCACATCGTATTGCATAGCCTTGAGGTTGAACGCACATGCAAGCGCTATAAGAGCTTAGAAGAGGCGTGCAGCTAGAGTAGCTGCGTATATGTCGCTATACTGCTCTTGTAGATCTCTACAGATAACAAGGCGGGCCTTGTGCTTAAGCAGATAACTATCCTCATCGAACTTGTAGGTAAATACCTACATCAAAGGTACAGCATCATCAATGTATAAGGCTGTGATATCTAGCTTAGCAAAGGTGCCCTTGTTCCAGCAGTTATTGAACTTAGTGTGAGCAGCAGCTTCAAAATGCGTCCTATGTAGGTGATTCTTAAGCTCCTTCTAGTGACGTAGTAGAGGGGGCAGGTCATCGCGATAGATGCGTGTAGAATTATGCTTTATCCTAGATTGTAAGGCAAGAGTGGTAGCCTCATGTGCTTGTGCAATTGTAGCAGCAAATGCATAGTACTTTGTTGAACGACTAGCCTCAATAAAGTGGGCATAGCGGCGGCGTCTGCTAGTGATGATATTGTCCTAGGAGAGGTCTGGATCTCGTCGTTGCGGAGCGTTGTTCTGTCGTCGATCTAGTATATAGACCTCAGCGTTATTAGCGTTATTGTTCCACCCCCTAGGTGTTGTATGCTGAGAGGTCCTTAAAGCAGAGGACTCCTGCAATAGCTGTTGTTCTACTAGATTAGAAGAGGGGCTTTGAGTATATGTCTCAAACTAAGCAGGTGTGCTGCAAGCAGTAGTCATTAGCGTAGGCAGTTGTTGGACCTGCTTCTGCAGCGGAGGAGAGGTAGTAGTTTGTCGCTGTTGCATTGGCTGCGCAACTACGATAGTATCACTATAGTGTTCCTCCTTAGGAATATGTGCAGTCTTAATGATATAAGGACTTACAGGTAGAGTAGACAGCTTATCCTTGTAAAGCTTATTAATGAAACGTATATTACGTACGCGGATGACACGATTAGTGGCTAGCAGCTATACTTGATAGATGTTTAAGGCATTATACCCTAGAAGGAAACTCTCAAAGGTGCGTTCTTTAAGCTTGTCTCCTCTTAGAAGGTGCTTGTTTAGCACAAATCCACGGCTTCTAATAGCGTAGAGTCGGGAGAGGTCTAGACGTATGCTAGTGACTATCTTATGTAGTGTACGCTCTCTATATAAACACCCGCAACTATAGCTCCGGTGCTATAGTTGCGCAATCTCTAATTGGCTGCAGCGCTAGTGCGGAGCCATAGTTGCGCGAACATCAAAGCCATAGTTGCGCGAACATCAAAGCCATAGTTGCGCGATCGCTCTGCCTGCTCTTCATGCCCAGCGCACACGCTATACACGCTATACACGCTATACACGCAATAGAGAGCAATATGCAAGGTAGCAGAGGAGAAAGAGAAGGCAGTTTAGCTATTTTTACGCGATATCCAGCCTACAGCGTGCTCCTATGCCACGAGCATCGCTGCGCCGTCTATGGCCTTGATTACCACCTCAAGAAGCAACACTACATGCCTACGCTGCAGCGACAAGAGCTGCTTGCCTTGTACAAAGACTTGCCTCTACTCCTGCTAGGCGAGGTAGCTTAGCCTGCGCCCTACAGCAGCCCTATTAACGCGCTCGGGCCGGCGCAGGACGCATTCCTCTGCTGCTGTACGAGAGGCAGCAGCAGTAGCAGCAATAGCGCAGTTTGTAGCTTTATTAGCACAAGTCGCGTAAAGATGCGACAGCATATTAACCAGCAGCATCGTGTTAAGCTTACACGCTGGTCGTCCTCTGCAGCAGCTTTGTACAAGGATCATGCAGCGCAGCTCTAGCAGCTAGTCAAGGTGCAGACCTTCTTCCGCGAGCGCCGCTACGTCCGCTAAGATATATGAATAAATGCCACGAAGGTTGAGTGCATTTTACAGCCAATTACCGCCCGTCGGAGCACAACACCCTTGCCTAGCGCCTCGCCTCACTAAAATTTTTGGCAACTCCCGCTTCTATAGAGACGTAGCTCAACGCAGGTAGGCGCACGCCCTGCGTGAATTGCAGCATAAGAATCTATAGGGTTGAGGGGCTCAGAGTTTAGTGTTCGCAGATTCATCGCGCGGTCGTGATGTTGGCGAGCGCAGATCAGCCGCGTCTAAGTAAGCGCTAAGAGCAGCAGCGTGTCAAGATAAGCAGCGCACCGAGAGCAGCGCCGTGTTGGGAGCAGCAGCACATCGAGAGCATATGTCTAAGCAACAATATTTTGCGCACGTAGCTGAGTACGGCGTAGCAGCATGCAGAGAGTGTAGGTATGCAGTATAGCTAGAGCAGATTAAGGGCTATCTACGGGAGCATCACAAGATTAGTTGCAAGGAGGCAGAGTTATTGTACTACAACACTCTACCTCTAGCACCCCTGCTAGAAAATTCGCGTCCCTATACCCCGTCTTCAAATTTTCTGTGATGCCCTGATGTGTTACTTTTCTAAAATCGAGTAAGGTTTTCCTAGCTCTCGAAGGTCTGCTCGACTACTCTCGTAGCCTTGTGAAGCCGTGAATTTGAGGTCAACATTCTAACATTTTACTAAGTTCAACTATCTAAAATATGTCTGCAAAGTCAAGGGCACTCTAAACTTAGATTTTCTACGGTTTAGGTTGTTATAGACAACGGCACGTGCGTTTTATCTTGATCCTTTGCCCACACAATAGCAGATAGCGATGATATTATAGTTTTCGAAATACTAGTTACCACCTGTTTTTGGTTAGCGCAATGGCTAGGAACACTAACTCCTATAGTAAATAGTTAGTAGAGCAATGCAGCGGCTATTAGCTACATCCACACGCTCGTGAAACTGCTTATATACCTAGTATTGCTTGTATATCGATTTTTTATAGTGTTAAGCTTGCCGAGCGTCTATTTAAAGCTGCTACAATGCCCCTAAAGCGTGCGCGTAAGCGGAAGCAGCCTTTTAAGCAAGGCGTTAACCTAGCGTTGCAGAAGCGCCCGCGCAGACCTGTTGCCACTAAAGCTACACCTAAACGTGTCTCTTAACCTGCTTTGCTGTCGCCGCTACCTACTAGTTGTCGCAACCCGTTGTTCGTATTGTTGTCGGAGTC